>PVJN01035996.1:0-21762 GCA_004026805.1 Lasiurus borealis | reverse complement strand
AAAACTAGAGTGCATTAGGAAAACACGAGAGAGAACTGTGAAAACAGTCTTTGTACTTTGGAAAGTGGAACGTTTCAGAGATGCCGATTATAAAGATTGGAGCTAATAGCAGTGCCCCGAAGCAAGATTCTGATTCAGCCCTGCATTAGCACATTTTTATTCTTCATTCATAGAGAAATCTTAGTTTGCAAACAGGATGCATACCAGACCCTTCAATGATCTAAGAATTGCATTTACATAGAAAATTAATGTAAACACAGGCCCTTATTTTAAGTGAGAAAAGACTGGAGTAAGCTAAACCGAAACAAAGAGCATTTACTGTAGCTTACCTAATTTTTAAAAATTAGGTATGTAAAGTGGATGACTGAAGAATCAGATTTTTAATGAAAAACATCTTTGAGCGTGTTTTCTTTTTTTCCGGCACATTTATTTTTTTTCTTCCACTTGTTGACTCCAATGCGAATTCAAGTTAAGTTCTTGGTTTATTTGACTTTTGATTTTAAAAAGCAAGGGATGAATTTCAGCCCCTAAATTTGGAAACATGGCTTTGGAGTGAGGTCCTTTTAACTTCTGTGAGGGAGTGGCCATGAAATTGGCTCTTAGAGAAAGGGTATGATTTCAATAACAAAAGGATGGGGCAGAGTTCTCTCATACCAGGGGGATGGGATCATGGAAGGCAAGAATGTAGCTGTGGGCCATCTCATTTTTGATGAGTGAGAGTGACCTTACAGTGTAAGACAAAAGCAAAAGAAGAGGAAAGTTAGGAAATTGGCTTTGGGCATCACCCCAGAATGCCAGGGCTAGGAGTTCTATTTGAATAACTGGCCATTGGTAGACACTGACAGTTTTAAGTTCCATGAAGAGGCAGTGGGTAAGAAGAAAGACTGCATGCCAATGGGACTATTCCTTGTGTTATACATTATAGAGGTATGTCAAATTCCGCACTATGCAGAGAGGGAAACTTGAGTTTAGAAATGTTGAAAACTGCTAAGATCTATAAATTTAGCATTCAAATCCCAGTTTATATAAAGCCCAACCTTCCATAATGACAAGATGCAAGAGATACTTTAGAACCAGAGATCTGACAGAAGGCATAGAGATTGGGGGCAGGGACACTAAATGGAGACTTTTAGCCTGCATCTAGGAACACCTCATGACCTATGATGTCAGAGAACATAGGGCCAATTCTAGCTTGTTAGTTTTTTCTCATTATCGAAGTTAATAGGATTTCTGGGTTAGCGTACTAGCCATACTTGATAATATATCTCATCTTAACTTCGCATTAAAATATCATCATGATACCCAGACAGAGTGGCTGCGGCATTATAAATTAAATACAAGAAGAGATCAAGGCCAGAATTTTTTTTTTGAAATTGTATCTGGTGTGGCAGATTTGAAAAGCATCGTCTTTAGCTCTAGGATCTGGGTTTCAACCTCTGAACTTGGACAAGAGAGACCAGCCAGCCAAGCCATTAGGCAAACATGTTTACCTCTCCATTACAGGTGGCTGACGATTAGATGGAAGGGGCTGTCCTTCTAGACACATAGGCATTGGCTTCTGAATGGTAAATGAACTCAGATTCAAACTCATTGAATTCACAGCCCAAATCTTTCCTTCTTTTCTTCTGTGTATATGCGTCCATTTCTCTGTTAACATTCACTGAGAGATTACAAGTGCAGGGTCTTAAAAGCCAGTTATGAAAGGAGGCTAAATGTAGACAGAGATAGGAAAATATTGCCAGTAGCACACTGAAGATATGAAGAGATGTGAGCTGTATCTGACTCAAGTTTTGTCAGAGCAACCGACTGTTAGCGTTGAAGAAGATGCAAACTCAATTCACCACGTGCCCTGCCATGTTCCACAAAATGAGCAATGCACTATGCACCTCCCCTTGGCTTTTAGGTTCATTGAATCCACATTCAAATGGATTATGAGAGAGGCTGCTCATCCTCAACGTGGCAAAAGTCATGGATGGAGAGAATTCAAAGACGAGCCACTAAAAACTAAATCAAATCAAAGCATGTGGCCTCCGATAGGAAAATTAGAATAAGAACCAAGAATGTTGCCACAGAGGCATGCATAATTAATCTCCTAAAGGCATTAAAAAAACACCAACACCTGGGCCTCAGTGCCTGAACTTCTGAAATGGTTAGTGTGGAGGCTGGCCTGAGCATTGGTGTGTTTTAAAAGATACCACGTAACTCTAATGCAGCCAAGTTAAGAACATGACTTAGCAAGAATATCTCTCCACCACTGTGCTCCCCTCACTGAATGGCACTTTCTTTTCTTTTTTTTTTTTTTTAAATATATTTTATTGATTTTTTACAGAGAGGAAGGGAGAGGGATAGAAAGTCAGAAGCATCGATGAGAGAGAGACATCGATCTCCTGCATGCCCCCTACTGGGGATGTGCCCGCAACCAAAGTACATGCCCTTGACTGGAATCGAACCTGGGACCTTTCAGTCCGCAGGCCGACGCTCTATCCACTGAGCCAAACCAGTCCTCGGCAGCACTTTCTTGATATGGTAGAAGAGAAACCTTCAGTAAGAAAACCTTCAGTGAACTGTTGTGTTTCTCCTGCCTTCTTGGAAATGTTTCTTCTGTGATGCATATATTATAAAATGCCCCAAGAAAATACACACCATTTAAAAACATAAGAGCCAAGAAGAAAGTGAGATAAAAGCTGAAATTCCATGATGACCTGAGATTACTTCTTTGCCCCCTTTTTATAGAATGCACTAGAGTCCTGGTGCACAAAATTCATGCATAGGAGGATCCCCTCAGCCTAGCCGGCACCCTCTCCAATCTGGGACCCCTTGGGGGATATCTGACTGCTGGTTTAGGCCTAGTCCTAGGGATCGGGCCTAAACCGGCAGTGGGACATGCCTCTCACAATCCGGGACCACTGGTTCCTAACTGCTCACCTGCTTGCCTGCCTGTTTGTCCTTAATTGCCCCTGCTGCCAGCCTGACCACCCCTAACTGCCTCTGCCTGCTAGCCTGATTGACCCTAACTGCCCCCTGCTGCTGGCCTGGTTGTCTCGAATTGCCCTCTCTGCTGGTCTGGTCACCCCCTACTGACCCCTTGCTGGCCTGGTTGCTCCCTATTGCCCGCCTCTGCAAACTTGGTTGTCCCTAACTGCCTCCC
Organism: Lasiurus borealis; assembly: GCA_004026805.1. Classification (NCBI taxonomy): domain Eukaryota; kingdom Metazoa; phylum Chordata; class Mammalia; order Chiroptera; family Vespertilionidae; genus Lasiurus; species Lasiurus borealis. The sequence continues at coordinate 18,614 of PVJN01035996.1, read as the reverse complement.
CAACCAGCCTGGTCACCCCTTACTGCGCCCCCCTGCCGCTGGCCTGATCACCCCCAAATGCTCCCGGCCCTGGCCTGGTCACCGCACACAGCCTGTTGTTCAGTTGTTTGGTTGTTCCTCATGAACACCCCTGCCAGCCTGGTTGCCCCATGCAGCCTGCCAATCATCTGTCCAGTTGTTTTGGTTGTGACCGCCCCTGGCTTTCACACTTGAGATATGAATTTAATTCGTTCCGTAACCTTGAGGCGTGGGAAACTATGCGATGCTCCAGTCACGGTAAACTGGTGGGTCGTGTGCAGCCGGCCTATCCGCTTGATTACTCCTATCTCAAATGTTGCTCATATTTCAAAGCAAAAATCGCTTGCTCGACGGCTCGTATCTCAAAAATCTTGTATGTTAGGGCACTTGTATCTCGAGGTACCGCTGTATTAGGATTGTTGAGTTCAGATTAACAGAGCACAGTTCTAATGAAGACAAGGACCTCAAACTGGGACCATTACACAGGGTAGCTGGCTGGGCTTCATTCATGGTCATGAAACCCAAAGAGTGACTTGAAGATCTAGCATCACCAACCAAAGAAGAAGTGAAAGTGTTCTCCTGGACTATTTTCTTCTGAACTCACTGGCCCTCAGGTTTTTTATCTATGATGAGGACAGGTGATATGATTTAAAGCTTTCTTAAGTCTGATCTATACAGTCTCATATTGTTTTTTAATACAGTGGTACCTCGAGATACGAGTTTAATTTGTTCCGTAACCTTGAGGCGTGGGAAACTATGAGACGCTCGAGTTGACAGTAAACTGGTGGGTCATGTGCAGCCGGCCAATCCATGCAATGACTCCTATCTCAACTGTTGCTCCTATTTCAAAGCAAAAATCACTCGCTCGACAGCTTGTATCTCAAAAATCTCTTATGTTAGGGTACTTATATCTCAAGGTACCACTGTATTAGAATTTGATTTAGCATTGAGGACAACAAATAGAACAAAAAGTATGTTCCACTTACCTTTCAACAGTCGCTTTAGATGCCATTGGTATCCCAGCATCAGATTTCCAATGAGGTGAGTGAAGAACTTGCATGTAGCACCAACTTGAAGGAGGGGAGGTGCCAAAAGACTCAATAATTTAAAAAAAAATCTAGTGTTGCATTTAAAAAAAATCAAAATTAGTACAAAATATCTACGATGAGCAAAATACCAATAACCAAATAAAAATAGGCTCCATTTTAAAATTTAGATTTGCTTGGTGTAAATTAATGTTTTATAGTGTTTGACTGAATGAATATTCAAATGCATGTTCATCAATCATTCATACAATAAACCTGGAGCGATTGCAAGGACAAAGATGTTGAAAATATAGTCTTGGGCTTGAAAATATGTATAATCTAATGTGGGATGATAAAGTCTGTGGGGTAGTGGAAGAAGCAGATCCATGCATTTAATTTTAAGACAAGGCAAAAATAGGAGAGTATAATAATTCAAGTACCCATGATATGGGTATTTAGAAGACAGGTTTTTTGATGGAGTGTGTGTGTGTGTGTGTGTGTTTGTGTGTGTACCTGTATTCACACAACCTCTGAGGCAGATCTGGGCAGTCTTCATGAAAAAAATGTGACTTTTTAAGCGGCTAGGGTTTTGCTAGGAGAGATGATGGAAAGACAAACTGAAGGAATGAAGTGACAAAGGCTCAGAGACACGGGGACACAGAAGAATTTCAGGAAAGGAGGCGGCTTTTGGGGCAGAATCGTAAGTGTGCCTGATTAGGCACAACAGCCAGACTCGCGGCTGGCAGCGTCGGGAGGAATTTGGATGTTATGAGTACCCATCATCAGCTGGATTCCAGAGTCTGGTCCTCCGGGGTGCGGAGCAGAGCTGTAAACACCCTTTCAAGTTTGGAGGCCCCGCCGATGGGAACCCACTGTTGTTTCTAAATGCGACACGGTGTTTGGGAACTGGGTAGCTCTGACCCGGCAAACTTTGCCTCCAGAATTCGGCTTTGAACGGACAAAAGCCACTGTTCACTCCCCATCTGGGTCACGTGCACGGTGAGTCAGAACCACGGTGACACATTCTTTCTTAGTGACCGGCCTCAGGTTGGGTGGCTCCGGAGTGATGCCGTTCCCTGGGCAACGGGTTTTTGAATGAACCCGAGACGGACTCTGAGGATGGAAAAGAATTGCTGGGAGAGCAAAACAAAGCACATCAAAGGGCAATCGTTTTTGCAAGTTGTACGCTCGCTTCTGGGGATGGAGCGTTTTTGGCCTGGACTTGAAAGCCGGGGTGTTGAGTCTGGGAGGAGGTGGAAGGTAACGGCTGCAGACAGCAGCAATAAACGGGAACCTCAGGAACCCTTCTGGTTTGGCACGACGGAATCCAGCGCCGAGGACGCTGTATGCATCTGAAGCGAATAACAGCCTCCTAAAAATGTAAGCAAAATGTGGATGTGTGTCCTTCCCTGATCTTGCCTGACCTTGACCTTAACACTTCTCTCTCTCTCTCTTTCTCTCTCTCTCATTCTATTTACATTCTAAGATACTGCTATTGTATTTCCTTTTTGGCTATGGCCAAATTTCCATCTATTGAGCTATTGATTTTCTTACTACATTAGGATATTGTGGTTGGAAATGAAGAAAAGAAAACCGACCATTTTTTTCTTCTCTTTTGTCAATTAGAATACAATTGGGGGTGTTCTAAAAGGCCAAGTTTCAGAATGTAGACTTTGGCTCTATAAAGCCTTTATTGAACTCTTTTTTTTAAAAAAATATATTTTATTGATTTTTCACAGAGAAGAAGGGAGAGGGACAGAAAGTCAGAAACATCGATGAGAGAGAGACATGGATCAGCCACCTCCTGCCCATCCCACACTGGAGATGTGCCCACAAGCAAGGTACATGCCCCCGACCGGAATCGAACCTGGGACCCTTCAGTCCGCAAGCCGACACTCCATCCACTGAGCCAAACCGGTCTCGGCAATTGAACTCTTATTCTTCAACAAAGAGATGTGAAAGCAAAACAAGAGCCCCCTAGCTAGAGCTCTAGCCAGGGACTCATGTGAAAGTTGGACCGGGGTTGTTTATGGTACGCCTGTATTTTTGTAATTTTTTTTTAGAGTTCGTGTATTTCTAGAATCCTCTAGAAACTAAACTATGCCCACTCAGCAAGCTTGCTGTTTCAGAAAAGAAATGCTCTTTGCAACTAAAATAAAAATGCTGCTTTCACATGCCCCTGCAGGAACAAAACTTCCATTCTTCTGCCTTTCTTCACTTGGCTATCGGGGAGACATTCCACTGAGCTCATTCAGAAAACGTGCAGAGCTGGCTTGGGGGACAACACTCATTTTCTCAAGTGGATGGGCCAGCGCTGGTTTCCGGATATTTCTTGCAATCGGTGGCACGCGGCTGGAGGATCGCGGTGATTTACAGTAATTGCCTCTCATCGGTCTATGCCACGCTCACCTGCATAATCCATCCATTGTCCCCTCAATGCCCAGCGCTCATAACCTCGCCGAGGTGAGTTGGTTCTCGGGTGAGGAGACACACACCGAGTGCCAATGTTCCAGGAATGAAGCCCCGGCCCCCCTGTGCCCGCTGTGCCAGCTGCCACTGTGGCAAGGAGAAAAGAGTCGCAGGCGTGGTCTACAAGGAAGGTAAGAAGTCGTCTCCTGAGGCTGCGCATTGCACAGGCCAAGGAGGGCATCTGTGGTCTACAAGGCACGGTTCTTCGACCTCAATGCTCTTGGCATGCAGGTTGGCATAATTCTTGGTGGTAGGGGCTGTCCTGTGCCAAACAGCCTCCAGATTCCCCCCCCCCCTGTATTGTGAGCATAAAAAATATCCCCAGACATTGCCACATATGTCCCAGCGGGACTCCCTGTCTCTGGAATGAGAACTGCACTGTACTAGGGCAGAAGTAAAACAGCTTTCCTAACTGGCCAGCAATGCATACTCGAGGCATGACATCGAGAGCAGTCTGCAGCATGGAAAGGAATAAGACAAGTATTAATTAAACACGTTAAAAGTAATGTGTGGACGCACACGCACAAAGCATAGATCAACACTTTTAGGAATCTTTTCACTGGAGAGGGGAGTCGTAAAAATAAACCTCCACAGTGCTGGTATTTCTGAAGCACCTGTGTTTGGGAGAAAAGGGAACGGGAGAAAGTTTTTCTACATTGGTTACTATTTTGATCAACTTACTTATTTTTTTAAAATATATTTTATTGATTTTTTACAGAGAGGAAGAGAGAGAGATAGAGTTAGAAACATCGATGAAAGAGAGACATCCATCAGGTGCCTCCTGCACGCCCCACAGTGGAGATGTGCCCGCAACCGAGGTACATGACCTTGACCGGAATCGAACCTGGGACCTTTCAGTCCTCAGGCCGATGCTCTATCCACTGAGCCAAACCGGTTTGGCAACTTACTTATTTTATTTTTATTTTTTGCCAACTCACTGATTTTAATTCTATCCTTCTGTTACATAAAATAATTATAATTTTTCTTTCCCATGGCAGTCCATCCACTATTTGAAAGCATTCTGTATCATTCTAAAGGCCCTTTCAAACCTTTTTATCCTAGGATGTAATTTTAAGTTCCTTCATCTTTCTCATTTCTTTCCCCTAATAGAGATAGCTTATTTATATTGTTCTTAAATTATGATTCCCAGGATTGAAATGAGAACTTGAATCAATTAGAAGTGCTTTTGTTTGCAAGAAAGAGAAAATTCAGTACGAATTTAAAACTTTAAAAAATGTTCTCACACAATAAGAATTTCAAAGATGGTTGACAGGGACTCAGAACTATTGGACATTGAAATTGGGACTCAAACATTTTTTGTTCTTAAAGGCTTATTTTCAGTCTGCAGAGGCAAGATGTTTTTAAAGTAAAGAATCAAGGGGGGAAAAAAAAACAGATACAGAGGCAAAGAAGCAATGAACAGACTGTCATACTACACCGGGAAGGCAGGGGAGGTTGATGGGGGGAGGGGCTGTAAGAGATCAACCGAAGGACTTGTATATATGTATGTAAGCATAACCAATGGATACAGGACATTGTAGGAGAGGGATAGGTGAGGGCATGTACTGGGGGGTAGGGAAGGCCAGGGGGAGGTCAATGGGAAAATAGGGGGGAAAAATATGTAATACTATTTGTAATACTTTAAACAACAACGAAAAAGATGGTTGATTGTTAGCATTAGTTCAGCTGTTCCAGGACCCAGTCTCTTGCTGATTATCTGTCTTTCCTTGTTTACATAGAGCAAAAAGGGAGGGTGGAGAGGATGTTAGCATTAGCAGCATCTGTAACATATGTTATCACTGTATAATAGGAAGAGAATCACTGTATATATACAGTGTGTATGTAACTGCATCAATACACTTGAAAAGCCTAATTGCTTCTGACTGCCACTGTATTTAACTATATTGTAGAAACTTCCATTGCAATATAATGTATCTTGAGATCATTGATTAATGGAACCATATATTATTTGTTATTGCACCCTAATATTATTGTGGCTTATATACATAAGTAATTACTAATAATTATCAATGTATATAAATATATTCTTAACTTAAGAGCAGAATTTTCACTTGTAAGAAGTTGTTTATTAGGAAATTTCTATTTACAACATATTTATTTTTCCTTCTGCTACATTGGAATTTCTTTTGGAGGCCCATGAATTCTCTGGAAACTGTATATCGTATTTTGTGTACTTGTACATTCAGGAAGTGAACCACAACTTTAATCAGGTTTTTAAAGAAGTATTTGGCTCAAGAAATTGTAAGTTCTCATACAATATAGATTTTTCAAAAAAGGAGAAATAGAAGATCAAAGGAAAAATACTCTGAGAGAAGAAAAGTGTTTGGGAAATCTAGACAGCCAGAAAAAGCCTCTATCTGAAGAGATTTCCATTTTTAAAAGTTTAAAAAGGAAAAAAAAAAGGCTGTTCAGTGACAATCCTGATTTCATATTAAATTCTGTCACTGAGCTCCCATAATGGAGACTAGTTAATGCCAAATCCAAAAAAAAGAAGGTATAGGAGTCTAATTTCTATCGGATTGTGAATATAAAAATAATAGGCTCCAGAAACACTATAAAAATTAAAATGGCTTTATTCTTTCAATGGGATAAAGATGCAACATATTAACTGTCTTTTCCATGGGTTCTAGATCCATTTTCAGCAAATGCCTTTTAAATTCCATGTAGATGGATTTATACAGATTCTGCAAATATTTGACTGGCCCACAGTAGGACCAGCGTATAGGAACTGGTAGGATTTAGGAATGAGGTCTGTCACTTGAAAGGAACGAGAACTTGACCAAGGCTACCATAAAGAGCCAAATTAAAGGGGTAGATGCATTCATTCTATAGCACTTTCCTAAGTCTTCGTTTTCCTAATTAGAAGGGTTTTAGTTTCATATGCGGTGAACTGCTGGTGACGAAACAACTTCTTAGGCTACTGAATACATCCAGCTTAATATATTTTGGAAAATAAAGGTGTCCAATCCCATATGTTTAACTGATACGGAACGCTTTCTTTGCAGTCTTAAACTGGAGGCCGCCTTAAGGCAACCCCTCCCGATCCACGCCTGTTGAAATGATTTTTCAGGGAACGACATGCAGACATAGAAAACAAAACAAGAAGAATAACAAGGAAAATCAATTCATCTTCCCCACCCCTGGAAGAAGAGTCCTCGGAGTCGGAGCTGGTGCACCATGTGAATTACGACAGTTTGAGTTATTGTCTGTGGCTTGTGTGTTTTGTGTTCAAATGAATATTGAGGGTAATGAGTTCCACCTGATTGTTAAGGACTATGTGCTTTTATGTTTCTAAACATGGTTATTTTTAAAGTGAATACCTCCATCGAGTTGAATGTTGAAATATGTTTGCAAAGAAAAATAAACTTTAAAATGCTGATAACCAAAGTACAAAAAAAAAAAAAATGGCATATTATATAATCTTTTAACTTCCCGGAAGAATTAAGGAAGGATCTGTGAGTGTTCCTGATTTCCACACTGGCACATTTTTTTAAAAATATATTTTATTGATTTTTCCCAGAGAGGAAGGGAAAGGAACAAAAAGCCAGAAACACTGATGAGAGAGAGACATTGATCATCTGCCTCCTGCACGCCCCCTACTGGGGATATGCCTGCAACCAATGTACTTACATGCCCTTGACTGGAATCGAACCTGGGACCCTTCAGTCCCCAGGCCAACACTCTATCCATGAGCCACACCGGCCTTGGCCACACTGGCACATTTTTCATTAGTTGTGTTAAAATGGGGATGCTCTAGGCTTCCGAGTCTCTGCCATAAGAATTTCAGGTTCCACTTGGTACTTTGCAAACACCCGCTCTTGTTTTGTGAAAATATATTTTTATTGACTTCAGAGAGGAAAGGAGACAGAAACACCAATGCTGAGAGGAAAGGAGAGAGAAACACCAATGCTGAGAGGAAAGGAGACAGAAACCCCAATGATCAACTGCCTGCTGCACGCCCCACCCTGCAGATCAAGTCCGCAACCTGGGCAAGTGCCTGGTCAGGGAATCCAACCTTGACCTCCTGGTCCATGAGTCGATGCTCAACCATTGAGCTAAGCCAGCCAGGCTGGAAACACCTGCTCTGGGAACCCGGGACCACCTTGTGAGAAGACAGACTACAAGTTGCTGAAGAGATCCCAGGAAAAGGCTGAATCGATAGGAAAAAGGGGAGGCAGAGCTGAACTTGACCTTCTCATAGTCACTGCCAAGGCAACAGGCATGTGAGTGAACCTGTCATAGCCAGCTCCCAGGTGAATCTCATCAAATGACCCCGGCAATCTGAAGGGCAGGCTTGCAGTCCAACTGAACCTTGACTCACGAAATCATTAAAATGTTACCTTGAACTACTACATTTTTGGATGATTTGTTAAGAGCGATCTATATTCAGAATACCTTTGTGAAAATTTTAATTTATTTGATCAAAACCTTTATTCACTTATTTAATGCCAATGAAAGATTTCTTAGCTGCATTTTGGAAAATATTAATCCAGGCAACAGATCCCCCCATTCATAAACTCCCGTTCCTTTTGCCCCCATTTTCAACCTTGTTTTTGCTTATGCATATCATTGTGGCTACAGATTCTGACTTTAGACCAAGCTTTTAGCTAATCCTGTCCTTGAGTCAGACTGTTTATATGTCCAGCGGCCCAAGGGATTCCCTATCAAAGGTAGCTTAGATGGTCTTATTCCAAAACATTGTGCCAGTTCTAGTAACTCTCTTTTTCTTTTGCATCCCCCTCCCTCTGTACTGTGTGCAGTCCTAGTAACTGGGTCTTAACCTGTTCATTCTTTTTAAGCACCTCATTTGATAGCCTTTCTTTTTTTTAAATATATTTTATTGTTTTTTTTACAGAGAGGAAGGGAGAGGGATAGAAAGTCAAAAACGTCAATGAGAGAGAGACATCGATCAGCTGCCTCCTGCACACCTCACAGTGGAGATGTGCCCTCAAGCAAGGTGCATGCCCTTGACCGGAATCGAACCTGGGACCTTTCAGTCCGCAAGCCGACGCTCTATCCAGAGCCAAACCGGTCTCGGCCTGATAGCCTTTCTAATACTCCACTGAAAATTGAGATCTTTCCTTGTTTTCATTTTCTGTAAGTACCATAACAGAATGCTACACATTTAGCAGTTAAAACAGTACCAACTTATCCTCCCACAGTTCTACAGATGTCTAGGCTCAGCATAGTCTCTGCTCAGGTGGGAATCAAGATATCAACAGGGCTGATCCTCAGCACTTTCATGTTGTTGCAATCTAGTTCCTTGCATTTGTAAGACTGACATCCCTGTTGCTTTGCTGGCTGTTGCCTGCGGGTTGTTCTCAGCTTGTAGACACCACCCGCATTTCTTGGCTTGTGGTTCCATGTCTTTACCTCAAAGCCAGCATGGAGTACAAAATGCTTCTCCTGCTTTAGAATGCCTCTGATTTCTCCTCCTGCCTTTCTCTCCTGCTTTTAAGAGTTCGTCTGATTACATTGCCCCCACCCCGCTCCAGTTAATCCTGGAAAAGGTCCCACTTTGAGGTTTGTTGGTTTAGAGACATTGATTCCATCTGCAAAATACTTTCACAGTATTTTATGTGGATGAGTGTTTGATTGAATGATGAAGGGGCGAGAACTATGGAGGAAACTCTTTGGAATTCTGCCTTCCACCACATGCCAGCTCAGGAACTGAAAATCTATCTTAAACTCAAGCAGCCAAATTTTGGCTACCACCCATCTATTCTGGTCTCCTTACTTTCCTGGCCTAACCCTGCTTTGCTTTTTGTCTGAAATGTTTATGTCACACGTTTAAAATATTTTCATTGTCCCATTTTGTCCACTTGCAGAGACACTGTTGACCATTTTCTGAACTCCCTTCATGATGATTATCTCTGCCTGGATTGCCATCCATTCATTCATTCACTCATTCATACACTGCAAAAGTTCTTACTTATTATATGTCAGCACCTTTTAGGAGCTAGTAATATGGCAATGGAAAACAGAAAACAAAACAAAAACAGAGACTAAGCCCTCAAAAAAGTATATATTTGTGTCCATATACGCATATATGTGGTATAAAACACATACAAAATGGGCAGATAATGAAATTTCAGGTGTTGATAAGTGTCATGAGGAAGAATGAAGGACGAATGGTTCCAGTTAGGAATGGCCTCTCTGAGAGAGAACATTTAAGCACAGATGAGAAAGGAGAGAAGAAGCAAGCCTCTCTCTGGGGAAGAATGTTCTAGACAAAGGGTTCTGGAGAGGATCCCTGCTTAGTACAGTAAACAAACAGTAAGACGATAAAGCAGCTGGAGCCCTGAGCCAGGAGAAAGAAAGTAGGAGAGGAAGTCAGAGAAGAGGCGGGACCTTGGTCATGGAATGTACACTTTTTCATTTTGACTAAGACAAGAAGGCATGGGAGACATTTTTGCAAAAGAGTTCAATGATCTGACACGGCCCTTAAGAAGTGTCTGTTCAGCATAACCTTGATGGAAGGGACCACTACTCCTTATTTCTGTACACGAATGTTCTGCCTGACATACCTGCAGTGCGTCACGTCTCCAGTCCCTTCTTCACTTATAGAAGTTCTTGTGTCTTTTATATTTTCTGCCTGATCCTATCAGGCTCTCAAATCTGAGCTCCCATCTTAAAACTGCCCACAACAATACATACAACTAAGATCCCAGGAGGTTCTCGGAGTGTTTCTTACCTTCCTCCTTCTCTGGGGACTGCCCCAAAGGGTTAATCATTGTGAATTTGATTCTGTTAACCTCTGAGAGGACCATGGAAGGGAACTGAGAAAAAGTAATACCCCTTTGCATTAAGACCCGTAATATTTCATTCTGTGGGAAAACATGAGTTTGATTGAACAGATGAAACAATAACATATCGAGGAACACCTATCCAATCTAGGAATTAAAGGCAGTTTTGACTTTCCACACATCTATAGTTTCTTTTTTAACCATCTTTGTTCATTCTACCCCTAATCTAAAAAAATCTATACCTCCCACCCTCGGGGGCCATTTTTATGCCTTTGACCTTATCCGAACTAGCTCATTATTAGCTGTGAAGGAGTTTGTAAGGTTAAATACCATAGGTTTTTGTTTTAATCCTTCCGAGAAATTTACTAGTTTTCTACATCAAATTCTTTCTCCTTGAACAACAGTCCTTTGTACACGCTAAGCTCTCACCTCTAGTCTTGCTGCTTTGCCCGATTTCTCCAGCGTTCCCTTGCCATTTTTATTGGCATTTTAGGACCCCCTCTTGGTTTTACACAGGGGGCCCACACATTAGGGCATCTAAACACTTCCCTTTATTTCTCTAAACTAACCCAGTCCTCCGCTCAACCTACAATCCTTCCATTAGGCTCTCAGTCTGTGAGGATTTAAGGCTCTCAGTGCTTAAAAAAAAAAGCACAAAATTGAAAATAAATGTCTAAAGTGCTTATAACAGTACCTGGCACTTGGCAACAGCTAGATGACCGTTAACAGTTATTATGATGTGATAGTCATCCGTGATATTGGACCCTTAAGACTAAGGTCAAAATGGTCATGGAGAAAAATATGTGGGAGAAAGTTGGGGAGGTATTTACCTCTGGGCCTGACCCAAATAGATGTTCCACAAACCTCAGTCATGTAGATGGTTCTTTATGTATGATAACTTTAAAAGTATAGGTGTTTTAAATGATTTCTTAAAAAGGAAACATCTTACTAAGGAGAAAAAAATACACAATTCTGCAATTTCTGGAGAGAAATGCAATGTTTGCAATGCATACTGAACAGTTATGATTTCAGGTTTAAAAATGTCCTTAGGAGCCTTAATACCACACATTTGTGGTAATAAATAGGGTTTTGCTTGCGAATGTCAATTCTTTTTGAATTTCCATGCGTGCAAAGCTAGAAAACGTGTATCTTTAGAAGAATAGGTGATCAGGTAGATTATGTTGCTTGCTCTTTCTAATGGAATAACAAAATTTTGATATTAGACAGACTTAGCCTAGTAAGAAGACTTGAGGTAATAGTTTCATAGTATTTTAAGACACAGAAAGTACTAATTGTCTGTGCCGAAGTGGATGAGGGCTGGTAGAAATTATAGATAACCTAGAATTTCCTTATGCCCTGGCTGGGTCTACTGCTATTATAAGAATATTTAAAATAAATGGACAATAGTTTCCAACTCTAACACAGATTGTATGCAATACATACTTTCCCCTAGTTTACAGTTTACATTTATTATGCTCACTGCAACTACAAAGCCGATGTTTAATTTTACAGTTTGAAGTCACACACAGGGAAATGCTTTACAAAATAGGATATGGTTCCTCAATGAAAAATATTACAGTATAGGTCCCGAATGACTCAGTTCAAGTGCTTTACCCGAATAACAGAGCTGTTGTGGAATGCAGGCTATTGGACATAGTGATGCTCTCAAAAGTCAATTCTGGTCTGAAATTTGCCAACGCTGAAGAGACATTTTAAATGAGATCCATCTTAGATTTAAAATATTTTTTTGCATTATATTTATGGGGAAATGTCATCACTTCTGGAAAAACAGGGGCTCATAAGCAGCTTACATTTTACTGCTTACATACAACATGTAAATCTTCAATGTTTTACTCTACCTTGCAAGCACCTTTCAAGATTTAAAAAGACTCAGTTCTACCTACGTGGATTTATTACCTGAATTTATTCACAGACTCTAATACAGAAATCAATATTTGTGCCACTGCTCACATAAAAATTCAACATATTTCTACCACCTGTTTAGATATCGGCCATCTATTTACAAAGCATGTTCATAATTTTCTCTGACAAATATGTAATACAAAAATGTAAGCAGTGTCTGTCTACTTTGACATTTAAGTCATGCTTAGTGTATAACGCAAACACACCATCCAGAGGACTATGTATTTCTTGGTCCAAAGTCTAGTCTCACAAAGTACACAGAGCATGATCTCGTCTCAATATGCTCTCAGTGCGGGTTGAAGCGTTTCTAATATGTTGTGAATTATTAAAGCGAAGACTGAGATGCAGTAGCCAAGTGTTTACTCTAGATCAGCGGTTCTCAATCTGCGGGTCGAGACCCTTTTGGGGGTCGAACGACCCTTTCACAAGGATCGCTTAAGACCATCGGAAAATGCAGATATTTACATCATGATGCATAACAGTAGCAAAATTTCATGGCTGGGGGTCACCACCACATGAGGAACTGTATGCAAGGGTCGCGGCCTTAGGAAGGTTGAGAACCACTGCTCTAGATGAAAAATATTGCAAAGCTTAAACAAAGTCAGGTCAAATATACATGTTGTTTGTGTCTAAGAACCAGATAAGTGTGTTGAAAAGGAATGTTTGAGAAGAATTCTGATGTCTTAGTAAATGATGAAACATGATTCTTCTAAAAGTCTGCTGCTCCAGTGTTGATGTCACCCAAAACAGCCTCAATGTACATACACTTGTACAATGCACATACACTACTGTACTCCGCTGATCAGAATGAACCTTAGCTGCAACTCTCTAACTTTGAGTACCAAGGTATTCCCAGCCTTGACAAACACAGAAAAGCCAAAACAAAACTTAGTTCTTTCTGGAAAACTGAATACATCACCTAGAATAAAACAGTAACTCAGAAATACCACATTTGACAGTTGATCACTGAAGATGTTAGCACCTTGATAGAAAATTATCATTGTTTATTGGATGTGCCAAAGGAAAATGGAAAAAAAAAGAATGCCGTTTTCTTTCTAAATCACAGTTTTCTCACAGTGTTAGACGTGGGTCACTCTGATGTGACAGTGCCGGATAGGGCGATGGCCGCTATTTGCTTTTTCACCCACCTGTGGCTGTCTGCATGGACCAGGTGGAGCTATAGGACAGGGACCACAAACAGCAGACTTACTGCTAAAGTGCTAGTATATTAGGAAGGTGCAATTAACTGCGTTAGCTAACACACGCATTTCAATCCATTTCTCTTGTAAAATCAGCATCTTCTAACAACATGTGTATTTTTTCCACAAAATCTGTATTGAGAGTTATGGTATCGTGGCACCAGAAAGACATTTCCCAGATTAAATGCTTTTCTAGTCTGAATACCCCATTTTCTTTTATTGTTTCACTATTGCCTGGGTTTTCTTTCATTATTTCCCATCCACTAATTGACCAGAACACAATTATGAGTTATCGATTGTGGTGTTTCATGATGATATAACTCGAGAGGTCGTTTCTGTCTTGCTGCTAGCAGGAAGCTCGTAGGGAGATTACTGTTTTCCACCGGACTAGTAAATTAAGTTGGTCTTCTTGAGAGACAATCTAAAACTACAGGTTGTTGGTGAATGAGAAAATAATAGAGAAAACATCCAAGTTCCATTTCTATGTCTAAATGATAGATCATCTTGACCCTAAACTCTATTACAGCTTGGGATCCTCATTTCCATATTCCTGGTTATTCATTTATTTTGTAGCTTTGAAATGTTAAAAATATAAGCTACTCTTACGGTCTCAGGTTCAATTGTAAATAGGATGGTAGTATTCACCAATCCTGCCAATGAGATTTCACACTCAGCCACAAACATTCAGCAGAATTTGCTCATTGTCACATTCCATCTTATTTCGCAAACAGTCAACTCTTAAGTCATGGTACCAGTCCTGAGCTTTTTAAAATTTGGCTGCTGTCCTCATCTAAAACCACGAGAAATGACCCTGATCATTTGGGAGGAGTCAATGGGAGAAATATTTAGAGCCAGAGATTGATCTGGTCCAACGTGTATCCAAGGATGCTTTGCTTTATTGCTGTAACCAGACTGTGAAATCATAGTCAGGGGTAAGCTGATGTGACCTGAGGGGTCCCTGTCTGCCCCAAGCCCTATTCTCATTCCATGAGAGACATTGGTAGTAGCAAAAAGTCACCCTTTATCAAATTAGACACCATATTGTAGAACCAGTTATAACTACTAACATTGGAATCAATTAAATCCAATGTGTTTACTCTCCTCTACAGAATTCTATAGATACTAGAGACTAAATGATATTAATGTTTAAAGCAGCAAAAGGCAATATTTTGTTTTATTATCATTGATATTACTTGGGAGTTATGTGTATACAACTTTCATATAATCCATCAACAACTCTTTGTCCAAGTTGATCAGCGAAATGAATAGACCTGATTCTTATCTGTGTCTCAGCTTCGGAGGGAAGCTTCCAGGTTATCTATGTACCCAAGTTTAAAACTTGGACCAAAGTTATTTTTAAAAAAAGTGTATGTTTATTTGTGACTTGGAAAATAAGTACTTATGGAACCCAAAAGACTTGTTAATATAACTACAACTAATGACCACTACTGGTCATGAAATATTAAATTAATGTTTTTAAAAAGGAAAACTATAGTATCAGAATAAAGATGCATGAGGAATATATACATATACACTTGTTTCACAAAGAAAGCTCTCTGTAAAAAAAAATACAAAAGCAAACAGTGCTGTATATTATGTAAACTCACAAAGTGTACTTTATACACAAACATGAAGCATAAATTAAAAAAGAGGACAACAGCAAAACATTTTAAATATAGAATTTGCACATATTTTTGTTAAATAAGAATAAATAATTTTATCACACAAATTCACATACCAGTTTCAAAAACAATAAATTACTTTTTTTTTTTCAGTGCTGCAACTTTGTTTGTTTGTGATTAATCCCTTAATTCTTAGTTTAATGTGATAAAACTGTTTCCACAGGAAGGCAAAGTAAATTGAATTCATTGAATAAATTCAATCAATGCCCTTAAGTCCCTAAAAAACAAGGCAGGGCTTAATTTAACCTTATTGTTCTAGAAGAAATAAATGTTATTTTTTTTCTGAACTCCCTTTGTATTTGATCAAACTTAATCTGGACTGTTTAGTTTTTTGAGTGAGTTTAGATTCTTACTAACCCAAGCATTTTCAGACAAAGGTTTTTTATAGGAAGTAGTCTCTAGCATCATGAATCCCAGATTCTAAGTCAAATTGGACTGAACTAGGTTGTGTTATAAAGGATTTTCCCTTGCTTATCATTCTTTATATTCATCAAACACTCAATTTATCTGACTTCATCTTCCAGTCTATATCACTTAGATCAGGAGTTTAGACATACATTCCTTAGTCAATCTATTGATATTCATATAAAAAATAAAACAACAACAAAAAATAAACACCCCCCCAAAAAAAAATAATAAAGAAACTTCCTTAACAGCATGGAATAGTGGTTTATTCATTCTAAGCTTGCTAGGATTGTTCAGATCAAAAGTGTAAAACTTCATTAGTTGGAGAAAAATTAATCATTGATAAATCATATTAAAAATCTATGAATCCAGTAGAGAGAAGCAGAGTAGGAGACAATCATGTTTGCTCTTCAATTATCTTTTAATGTTGCCGTCAATATACCCACAAAAGATAAAATCAAACTTGGTCAGAATTGAATTACTTGATTAAAATGATGTTGAAATTAGTAAAAAAAAATAATGTTGGTCTCTCTAATAATTTTTCTCTGCATAGTTAAATGATCCAAGAGATCACAATTATTATAGGTTAGATTTTCAAAAAGTGTGAATTTCCCAGATGAGTTCTCTTATATCTAACATTGGGTCCTTAGCATTGCCATTGAATGTAGTGAGTAGCAATATGATTTTAATTTTTTTCCTGACTATTCTGAATAGTTTTGTTCCCTGTCCCTCATATCTGTTGACTTCTATCAAATGTAGGTTACCTGGGCTCATTTCTCTAACTGATAATTTATTAAGAAAAAAATGACCACATTTAAGCAAACTCAGTTTATAAAAATCCATATGATGGTGATCAGTTTTGTAAAATAATTATCTGTTCTACCAAATAATTTCTTAAGAAAATACTTAAAACAGTGAGACCCACTGAAATGAATGTGATATAGCAAGATGAATTGCATAATTATTTTATATTAAAAGCATCTTATAATAAAAATAAACTCTCATGAGCTTAAGGGAACTCAAACAACGGTCCCCTAATATCCTTTTATGCAAATCTTCATAATAGGCACATTTGGTATTATTATTATTATTATTATACAATTTTATAAAAACAATTGGCTTTGTGATATTTCACAAAGAAAACAAAACCCCAATGGAATGAGACACTTAAGATTTTCTGAGCTAGGGGGTGGAGGGATACCGTTTACTATCTAAAAAGAGATTTCTGGCATCTGATTGCAAAAATTTTCCATGTCTAACTATTAAAACTGACAACCTATATAGACAGGCTATGAAAAGAAAAGCAACAAACTTCTCAAAAATCATCATATTTCATCACTTTAAACACATACTTATACAACCAAATGCTTTCCAATTGGGAAAAATCTTAAGTGCAGTATCAGTATACTTGGACTTTTAAAAAATGCAAGAAATTATTGCCTCTATGGTGTGGAAACAGTCTTATTAATAACCATTATTTTTTGCACTAGCCACATTCATGGTGATCACTTCTGGATGTGGCTGACTACCAAGTGACCTATAATATTCCTATTAAACTAAGTCAACAAGAAGTCAAAACCTTGAAGATCTTAACAGAACCTTTGAACAAAACAAACACACAAAAACGAACACATTTTTAAAGGCTTGCTGGTAAGAGGCATACCAGTCGTGAGAGTGCTGAATGCGATTAGAAACCTCTTTGCCGTGTGTATTCATATATGTTACACATTGTGAGATACCAGTTGAGAGCCAAGGAAAGGGAAAGCTGTTGTGAAAATATACATGGAAAATATGGTGAAGTGTGATCCTCCCCCCGCCCCCCCCTTTTTTAAATTCTAACAGGAGGGAACTAAGTTTTAGACTCGTGAATACCCATAACATACACACACGCAAACACTATGTCTACAACCTCATTATGCATTAATTTGGCTGGCTGCCTGATAAAAATACAGGCCATCGAACGTTTAAGCAGATGGACCCGTGTACGTATTTCAGTGACTAGAGACACTGAGATCCTTTTCCTTTGCGGAATTTCCAGAAGATGCTTGCCCTCGAACCCATTTTTTGACTAAAATCAGATCTCCTGTTGTCTGAGAGTTTACTTAAGTATTATGAAAACAGCAGCAAGGTCTTAAAAAAAATTTCCAGTAAAACATCCACAGCTCTTTCCAGACATTGGAAGGAGTTGAAATAGCTGCAGACCTACTTTGGTCAAGCACTTTTTTTTTTAATATATATATATAGAAATATATATATATATATGTACATATATATATTCTTTAATAGAACCAAGTGATATAAAGTGACATACGGAGGGAGAATGTATGTACAAAGAGTAAAAAGAAGCTACTGTGTGTTTTGGGTGAAAAGGACTACAATGCCTTTGAAGACATTTTGTAAGAGGTAGGTGACTCTTGGATTCTGCCTTCTTCAAATGTCGCCTGATTCCACATCCTTCGTGGCTGTTCGTGCTCGCAGGCCACCCAGGGGCTGTCTGCCAACTCCCCAGTTTTTTTTTTTCTTCTCTATTCCGGGGTCACCACCGTCCGACGAAATGGTGCACGCCTTCGTTGGTGGCAGAGAGCGGATGCTGCCCATCATCCGACTCCCGTTGACCTTGACTCTGAAGCGCGGCCTCCTGGGCTGTAGGCGGACCTCGTGTCCACCACGACTGACCGGTGATGACCGATCGGTGATCTCTGGCTCGGAGGACGGCCCCAGGCTAGCACTTCTTGAGCAAACACTGCTTGAAGGCCGAAGGCCTCTGCGAGAGAAGGCATCCCTTGGCCAGTTTCCGGTTCCCATCCTGGCACTGCACCGTCCGGGTGTGCCAGCCCGTGTCGCAGGACCTGGAGCAGGCGAGCCACGGGCCGGTCACCCACTGCAGCTGCGGGGCGTGCGGCCCCACCTTATTGCTGCCGTGGCTGGTCACCACGGAGTTGCCCCTCTGGGCGGACTTCTTGGGGACAAAGAAGCTGTAACGGACGTCGAGGGCTTTGGTGGGGTCCGTGGCCAGAATCTGCACGATGAGGATCTCCTTGGTGGCGGCGTAGCCCATCCCGTGCAGGAAGTCGTCCCGGTGGCTCCAGCCGCTGTAGTTCATGACCGTGCCGTTGAGGTCCACGA
>PVJN01035995.1:0-21763 GCA_004026805.1 Lasiurus borealis | reverse complement strand
ACCATTTGAGGGCACTCTCAGGACCCTCAACCTTCTCAGCCATAGGGGGTTGTGGGGGTTGGGATGTAGCGGGGAGGGGAGAGGCATTCTCTAACCCCCCCCCCCCCAAAGACAAAAGGTGGGTGCTAAAGAGTAGGAGGACAGGGAGACCAAAACACAGGACCAAGGAGAGAGAGGTCACCATCCACCCACCCACCCACCCATCCATCCACCCACCCACCCATCCATTTGTCCACCCAACCATTCCACCATCCATCATGCCCACTTTGCAGACAGAAAAAGGAGACTTGGGAAAGGTAAAGGGCTGATCCCAGGCCAGACAGCGGTGGGATGGAGTTAGAACCCAGGCCTCTCTGATTCCAGGGTTTGTTCCTGAACTTTCCGCCTCGCCCAGCTGCGGGTCAAAACCCGTTTCCTGCCACCCGCAAGCGGCCCCATTGGCTGGTAACGAATTCCAGGTAGTGAGCCCAGCAGCATGGGTTCCCAGAGGGACGTGCAGGTGGCTCTCCATGTGGCCGCTAGAGGGCACCACCACCCCGCCGACGCGCCAGTCCGGGGGCACCAGTCTTCCTGGGAAGAGGATCTGGCCGGTCCCCCCTCATTCTTTCTTCCAGTCTCCGGCTCACAGCCCCCCAGACCTGCCGGCGGAATAGGGGGACACCTCCTATTGGGGGAAGTTCTGAGCCTCCCCGATGCGCCAGGAATTCGCTTTAAATGCTCCCAATCTGGCCTGAAGCCACCTCCCTGGCACCTCCCGGGACACCAGTCTCAGGCCCTGGGTTTGCTTTCCCTGGCTAATCGCCGTGGCAATGGCTCCCGGGACTTGGAGGAATGGCAGTGATGGGGGTGGGGGCTGAGGGGTGGGCGGCATCCTGTCTTCTCTCTGACTCAGGGGGACGGAACGGCTTTTAGCTTTCCGCCGTGACGTGTGATGTCCATCCGCTGTGGACTCGCCGGGTGTGGCCTTTCTGATGTCAGTCCCCATGTCTGTGTGCATCTAATGAGCACACGCCACACGCCGTTATATGCGTGTCAGTCGGTCCTCAACGGAGTCTGCGAAACATAAACATTTACCAAACTTTAAAAGTCAAGCAGCTGTTGTAAGCTGGGGAGTGGACAGTCCACGCCGTGTCCCGAGGGAGGCTGGGAAAAGGGGGCACATTGTCAGAGACGCCCCACAGCCTGGAATGAGGGACGGACGGGGGTGGCCGGTGCACATCATAGCAACCGGTCATTCTGCCGTTGGGTCGATTTGCATATTAGCCTTTTATTATATAGGATAATTTTTTAAAAGATAAACCCAATGGCAATGCCTCACTCGATGGCTTAGTTAAATGAAGTCTGAAACATTATATGTGTCTTAATGAAGAATGGTAATTGCAACAACCAGGCCCTGGACCAGTGTGGGAGCCCCCTGTAGTGCTGGATCCCCATTTCCCAAAGGCACGCGCCTTGGGGTGGCGGGCTGGTGAGGACAGACTTGCCCTCAGCTCAGGGGTAACCAGGGACGCGGGCTCCGGTTCTCGGTTCAATTCTCTGTGTCTCAGCCCCTCCTGGCGCCTCGTGCACAGACAGACCTCGGGGCCTCTGACGGGGCTGCTCCCCCCAGTTAGCGGAGGGGATGGGACCCGGCTGCAGGGACACCCCTCAGGGACACGCTGCCTCTGCCACTGATGCCCATTTCTGTGGGAGACCCCAGGCCAGCGGGTCCCCTCCTGATCCACTGAGCGTGATGTCAGAGCCGGTGGCTCCGGCTCCTCCCTCCTCCCTCCCCCCACCCTCCCCCCCGCTCACCCCGCTGTCTCATTAGCTCTGGGAACATCTGTGCTGGGGCTTTCGCCAGAACCCGCACATCTGGAAAATATTGGTCCAGCGTCTAATTAAGTCTGTCAATGACAAATTGTTCTCACAGGAAGTATTTAGGACGAGCAGATAATTGGGATTTAATGCCCTTGGCCTCTGTCTTCGCTTCCTGTTTACGTATCCTAGCAGGGGAGGGGGGAGGGGCGGGTTCCCCACTGCCCAGCCCCCCTTATTCTGTCGCAGGAGAGCCAGGCCCTGGGATGCACCGCTGCCTCAGGGGGGGGGGGAGCCAGGGCCAGAGGTGTTCGGAGCCCCGCCTTTTAAAGACACACGGCGCCCCCCACCCCTATGGTACCTTCTGTCCACCTCCCAGGGCAGATGCTTGCTGTCAGGCCAGGAAAGGCTCCAGCCGCAGGTCCCCTCGGCTCCCCCCTCAGAAACGGCCCCAGAGTGACCCCTCCGGCCTCCGTGGCCACCCCCCGTCTTTGCCACACCCACCTGCCCCGGACCCTGTGAGGGCGGCCCCGTGGTTCCCACCGGCCCGTCCAGCTCCGCCAAGCAGCCAGCAGGTCCTGGGCACCGGTGGTCTGTGCCCCGTGGGGTCACCCCGCCCTGGCACAGCCCGGGCCTGCGGCCTGGAACAGCGTCAGCGGATAAACGCGTCCCTGGACCCCCCAAGGCAGGGATCCCCGAGGGAGGCCCCAGGCTGAGGCCCCACCCTGATGCCAGCATGAGCACCCTGAGTTTGCACACAGACTGGGGAGCGTGAGTGCGTGTCAGAGACGCCCAGGGGTGGCAGCGCCACCAAACAGAGCCAGCTGCGGGCGCTGTGTGTGATGGGGGTCCCGGCTCAGTGCAGGGCACCCCCAGGCCGGTCTGCGTGTGTCTGCTCTCGGCCTGCAGCTGCCCCCCCGCCCCCCACACCCCCCACCCTGTCCCCCGCTGCAGCTCATGCAGAGTCCCCGGCCGAGAGGACAGGAGGGCCGGCTTCCCGCAGGGTCCATTGTCCCCGCACAGGGTCCAGCCGCACAGGGTCCAGTACCCCCCGTATAGGGTCCATTGTCCCCGCACAGGGTCCAGTCCTCCCCGCAGGGCCCCGGGCTGTGGGCAGCTCTGCACTGGGCTGCAGCCGCTGGCGCCCTCTAGTGGCCGTGCCAGCCGGTCTGGGTGTCTCCGGGGCCCGGGCGGGGGGACGTCAGAGCGGACTTCCTGGTCCCTTCCGGCTGCGGCCCGGGCTCCCGGGGACGCGATGCCCATGGACGCCACTGTGGGCATCGCCGCTCTGCTCTCCGTGGCTTCTGGGTCACAGCGGTGACACCCTCCGGCCTCTCCGGGTGCAGAGCCCCTCCCCCCTGTCCCCCCCCACACACCTTAGGAGACACACCGAGGAGCGTCAGCTGAGGGTCCACCAAGGGCCGTGTGGCAGAACCATCCCATCAGGGAGCGGCCGGCCCCCAGGCTGACAGAGGAGCAGGGACCAGTGGACTGGGTCACGGCGGGGAAGCCGAGGCAAAGAGCACAGCCTCAGTGCCTGTGGCTTCCGGTGCCTGCGGGCGGGAGGGAAGGAGTCTCCGAGCCTGCGGGCACCACTGGGGCCAGGCACTGCACCTGCTGCCTCCATTCCCCCACCGCCCGCCTGCGCCCCGTCCGCCGTCCCCGCCCCCCTCCACTCCCCATTGGCAGGCTAGCTAGGGTCCCAGGGCTGCCGGACACCGGCCTTTGGCGAGGCACAGGCCTGGGGAGGGCCTGGCGTCGGGTCCGGAGGCCCTGACCTGGCAGACGGGGAGCCAGCGGACCCGGTGCTCACCCACCAGCAGGGTGCAGCCTGGGTGCCGCCAGCAGCCAGGGGAAGCAGCGCCCCGCGGCACCCGGCAGGCGGGGGCGAGGAAGCCGGCCTCTGTGGCCCGCAGCCGCAAGCAGGATGCTCGGACGATGGACTGCGTCCTCAGCCCCGGGCGGGACCACTCAGGCCTGCATCCCAGCAGAGGAGCCTGGGAACGGGGGCTGGCAGGGCCTTCCCTACCAGGGACGGGCGGCTGGTGGTGGGAAGGCCGGGGGTCAGACTTGGGGGGGGCATTGTCAGAACGCGGGTTCGAGCTGAGACGGGGAGGGGGGAGAGGGGAGGGCAGAATGAGGCCAGAGAACCAGGGCGAGGACCTGGGCGGGAACGAGCAGGTGGATGGGACCCTCCCGCCAGAGGGGACAGGGCTGCTGTTCGGATGGAGCTCCCAGAGGAGGCGGTGGGGAGCAGGTGCGGGTGACGGGGAAGGGGGGGACCTTGCTCCTCTCTGACCCTGACCCAGGAGGCAGGGGTCGGGAGGCGGGACTCGGGACTCGGTTCCCACGAACTCGCAGCGCCCTCTCCATCTGGAAGCAGAAAACGGTTCGCCGTCTCGGCTCTGGCGAGGCCGGCCGCCCCGGCGCGTTATTGGACAGAAATGGCCCGTGAAATGCCTGCTAATTGCTACAAGGCTTCGCGGGAGCGGGCGGCGGGGGCGGGCCTGGCAGACTCCCCGAGCCGCCGGGAAGGGGCCCGCTCCCCGTTCCTCACTCCTCACTCCTCGGCTCCAAATTGCCCGGATCATCTCCTGCCGGTGAAAGCGGGGCGACGCCCCTCCACACGGCCCTTCTGACAGGCTCACGTCATGTCATTGTCATCGGGAAAGCTAACCCCCAATTACCCGGCTCTGCGGTGGGGGGGGGGGGTACGGGGAGCCCCAGGGAAGGTTCGCTGTCGCCTAATCCCGCTTCATCCCTCCGCGCCCTGACAAGTCTCTGCGGGCTCTCCCTCCCCCTCGCCCCTCCCCGCTCCACGCCCCCCCTCCCCGTTCCCAAACAGCTGGCCCAGGGGAGGGCGGAGGGAGGAGCGGGGCTGGGACTGAGCTCGCCCTCTGTCTGTCTGTCTGTCTGTCTGTCTGGGCCTCAGCGGGCCCTCGGGGCGCGTCCCCCGGGATCTCAGGCTCCACAGCCACTTCCTGCGCACTTGGCCCGCTTGTCGCGTCCTCCTCCCCACCCCGGCCTGCCTGCCTGTGCGCCCTCGCGCCGCACGCGGACACGGAGCGAGCTGTGGGCACTCGGCGTGGGATCCGCCGCCACATGTGCCGTCAGTGCGTGTCCACTCCCTTCCACACCGGCGGCTGCCACCTGCTCGCCCCGACCCGCCTCCCCCTCTACCCCGGGAGCAGCCGGAGGGCACGTTCTGCACCCAAGGCCTCCAGCCTCGCCCGACAGAGCCTCCCGTCCTCACTATCCCTCTCCCTTCCTCTCTGTGGAAAATCAATTATATATACAGCGGCACCTCGAGATACGCGTGCCCTAACATACGAGATTTTTGAGACGCGAGCCGTCGAGCGAGCGATTTTTGCTTTGAAATACGAGCAACAGTTGAGAGAGGAGTCATCGCGCGGATGGGCCGGCTGCACACGACCCACCGGTTTACCGCGACCGGAGCGTCTCATAGTTTCCCACGCCTCAAGGTGACGGAACGAGTTAAACTAGGATCTCCAGGTACCACTGTATATATATTTTTTAAAGAGTTCGGCCCAGCTTATTTTGAAGAAGTGGTCGTTGGGCTGGATGATTCACATCTAAGGTGGAAAATCCGTCAGACTAGGCTTTTCAGAAGCAGCAGCTACTTCATCCTGTGCACCAAGGGCAGAAGCAGGGCCTCCCAGGCTCAGAAACTGCCGGAACCCGCCCCACGGACCCAGAGAGGGAAGGTGGTGTCTGATCCTCGTGGCCACAAACGGGCCTCCGTCTTCCCGCGCCCGTGTTTCTCGTTCATTTCAAACCCCGTGAGTCACACGCGACGATTGCTCCCCCCAAACAGGGTGACACGGCGATGACGCTGATGTCCCTTCTGACCGCCACGCTTACCTGTCTCCCCAAAGGCATCACGGCGAGGTCTCCCTCCCACACTCCCCTGTGTCATACCGACATGTGTGTGCGAACCTTTAAACGTCACTGAGTGTGGTTAGTGTGGTAATCGTACCAAGTAGCACCGCATTCCCGGTTTTCCGCCCCGAGTATGACCCGGAGCCCTTCTGTGGGCCCGTGTGGCTCTCTGCACGCGGGTCCGTTTACCTGGCACATGGTGGTCCATGTGTGTACCCCGGTGCCATGACCACCCCCCGATCGGAGATTCACGTCTTCCCAAATCCCTTCTACGGCGACCAATGCCGCTATAAGAACCCTGGCGCCTGCCTCTTGGTGCTCACGTGGGAAGGTTCTTAGAAGGCCATCACCATGGACGTGCTGGCCATCGGGGTGGTGGGGGTGGGGGGACATGCTCTTAGCTTTCCGGAAGGCGCCTATGTCTTCTAGGGGGGCTGTTTGTCCACCCTCAGCAGCCTCCGGTGTCAGACGCCCCCAGACGGGAACAGTGGCTGTCACTGCTGTCGGGGCTGGGCACCCGGACGTGCTCAGCGGCACCTCCTGGTGTGGGAAACGGCCGTTAACACCCCTTGCGCGCTTTTCCACGGAACAGGAGGCTCAGCCGGCTCTGACCTGACGGGATCCCAGCCAGCCAGCCTCCGGCCTGCGTGCGGGGAGGGTTTGCGATGTTGATTTTGCAGGGCGGGGCGGGAGGCGGGCGGGGACCAGGGGGGTGACAGGCAGATCCCCGGTGAAAGGAGGCCTCCTGGGAACTGGGTGCAGGACGCTGAGGGTGTGGGCTTGACTCCAGCTTCCAGTCCCTCCGCTGATCGTCCACCGCCCACGCCCAGGCCACACGGAGCGGGCGGGCCGGCGGGGGCGGCTCCTGGCCGAAGAACCAGGGAAATAACTCGTGAGTCCCCTCCACACGGATTGCCATTTGGGAACTGATCCGCCGGGTGCGTGAAGTTAAGGAAAGTACGTGACTGAGACCAGTTTTAATTGCTCTGCCCCAGAGCGTGGCCAGAGCAGGGAGGGAACACAAATCTATGACAGGTCATGCCGCACGCCTCACAGCCACGGCGGGCTCTGCAATGGAGCAGCCCATTCAGGTCACACGGGCCAGGGACACCTGCCCCTCCAGGTCCCTCCACGGGTCTCTAAAAGGTGAAAGACTCGCCCTGGCCGGCGTGCTCGGTGAGAGGAGCGTTGCCTGCTGCACCAAAGAGGTTGCAGGTTCCATGCCCTGTTGGGACAGATAGGGGGAGGCAACTGGTCCATGTTTCTCTCTCTCTCTCTCTTTCTTTCCCTCTCTCCTTCCCCCACTCCTTTCTCTCTTCCTTCTTTCTCTTTCTCTCTCTCTCTAAAAAAATCAATTAAAAACTATACCCTCGGGTGAGGATTTAAGAAAAAGAAATGATTGAAGACTCTAAGGAGATTTTGTTTTTGTGGGTTCTGCCCGTGAAGACTTAGACATTAAAGCCAAGACGTGGTTTAAATAGGCATTGATCCCATTATGTGTACAAATGACACGCGGTTATTAAAAAATAACTGCGGTTGGTGGTTTCTTTTGTTTGTTTCCAAAAACCAGCGAAAACTTAGTAAAAAGGAATGGCATCGGCTACAGTTTTGCAAATCCCTCTCAGGGTTTGGGTTAATGGAGCCGCCCTCGGATGGGCTCCTGCACTCAGCACGCCGCCGGGAGAAGGGGGAGGTGGGGTGGGGGGGTAGTGGGGGATACAGCCTCGCCCGGGTCTGGAGGTGGGGAGGGCAGGGTGAGGACGATGCCAAGCGGTTTTTCCAGCCATTGCCGATGCTCTCTGACAGCACCGGAGTGGCAGCCGCAGCTCCTTCAGGGTCCCTGCAAGGCGGACTCTGAAACCCTCTCACAAAGTGGGGTGCATTGCCCATCTCCCCTGGCTCTATGAACTTCCCGTCTTCTGTTGTATTAAATCCAGTGCCCTCCCCAGGCCCCCAGCACGTTGAGTGGATCTTTTACTAAGACACGATTTTGTTGTTTGGTTTTAAATATGTTTTTATTGACCTTTAGAGGGCGGGGAAGGGAGAGGGAGAGAGAGAAACATAGATGGGAGAGAGAGTCATGGATCGGCTGCCTTCTGCCCGCCCCCCATGGGGGATCGAGCCCGCAACCTGCGCATGTGCCCTGACCAGGAATCGAACTAGTAACCTCTTGGTTCTTGGGTCGATGCTCAATCACTGAGCCACCCCGGCCAGGCCCCGTCCACCATTTTGTGTCGGTTCAGTGGGTCATGCGGGTCCTCTGAGCTGTTATAAAACCAAAAGGCGCCAAGACCCGTTTGGCTCAGTGGAGAGAGTGTTGGCCTGCGGACTGAAGGGTCCCAGGTTCGATTCCGGTCAAGGGCATGTACCTTGGTTGCGGGCACATCTCCACTGTGGGGCGTGCAGTAGGCGGCTGATCGATGTCTCTCTCTCATCGATGTTTCTGACTCACTATCCCTTTCCCTTCTTCTCTGTAAAAAAACAATAAAATATATTTTTTAAAAAACGCGCCTCTCTGCCTCAGCACGGGCTCCTGGGAAGAGCGTGGTCCCGCGAAGCGGCCACTTACACTGTCCGCAGACACCGGCCCCGTCTCGGAGTCTTTGCTTACAGCTCGGCTTGTCCTGGGCCCCGAGTGCGGCCAGTTGTCCTTCTTGAAGGGAAAAGGTTCCAAGTTGTTTTCTGAGATGTGTCTGCTGCACCCACCACTGACTTTTCCCAAGAAGAACCGCGTTTCCAGCAAACACACAGCCCGCGACCGACTCCTCACGCAGGGCCGTGCTCCCGGCCTCCTGCCGCGGCCACCAGCATGTCCAAAAGACGTGGCCGCGAGGGTTGGGGTTGAGTGACGTGGACATCTCTCCTGCTTCGCGAGGGACGCTCTCCAGGGACCCGGTGTTTCCCGCTGAGCGCAGGCGGCGGGCGGCTCAGACTCCGCTGCTCCGGGTGGCGCCTCGGCCGTGGTTGGCACTAGCGGTGTTCCCGTCCATTCATCAGGGTCCCCTGGGAACACGGAACCCCCAGGACGTGTGTGTCTCTGGAGAGATGTTGAATGAGGAGCCAGGGAGCCTGGCACGGCCAAGGCGCCAGGCAGGGTGCCAGCTGCAGACCTGGCGAGCTGGTATTCCAGCCCACGTCCAGGGCTGCCTGCCGGACACTCTCGCGTGCTCAGGGTCCCTGACCTTGTCATTCTAGTTGGGCCTTCAGCTGATCAGGGGGGGCCCACCCACACCTGGCTGGCACCCTGCTTTCCTCGAAGGTCCACCCATTTCAAGGGGACTGTCATCCAAAGCTCTCCTCACAGAAACATCCAGAATGATGTCTGGCCAAACAGCTGGGCACCCGTGCCCCAAGCAAGATGACACATCCCATGAACCCTCGCACACCGACCGTTCTTTCTGCCGTGAGTGTAAGTGTCACCATGGAGACGGGGCAGATCATATGTGGTAGCATTGTGATGGTGGCCTTGACCCTGGGGGCATGCCTACCCTGTCTCGGTGACTCTCGGGGTTTGCAGACGACACCCAGAGAAGCGCAGTCCTGGGGCCAGCTCCACCCCCAGCTCACACCGGGCTCCATTCAGCCTCCAGGGCAGCCTCCTAACCCAGAGTGGACGCCCCGATGTGGAGGGAAAGCTGTACCGTGAAGGACAGCAAACCAAGAACAAGAAGAAAGGGGAAGGGATGGAGGGGGAGAGGGAGGCATTGGAGGAGGAGGAGGAGGAGGAGGAGGAAGGGGAGAGAGGAGGTGGAGGAAGGGGAGAGAGGAAGAGGGAGCAGGAGAGAAGCAGTGGGAGAGGGCAGAGGAGAGAAAGGAGATGCTCAGAAGACAAGATTCTATGCCGGGGGTGAGGACATACACAAATACGTTTGGCCTTCTAGGAGACATGACAGGGTGTTGTGTGTGTGACATGAAGTGGAGTGGCATTGCAAAGATGGAAATGCAAGGGGAAACCCTTGTCATTGAAACTACGACAGAAGAAAAGGTTAAACCCACCCTGAGGGTTATAGGATAAGTTTGGAGAAAACCCCAGAAAATAGAATGGAAAGACAAATCGGTCAAAAATTGTAGGGAAATTACAGGGGAGTGAGAGAATTTGTCCAGGAGGTCTGAAATCCAAATCGTGGTGATTTCATAAAAAGGGGAATGGAGGGTGGAGGCGGGCTAGAAGGGGCCAGTGGGAGAAAAGGGGACATGTGTAATACTTGAACAATAGAGGTGTTTTTTTTTAAAGGGGGAATGAAATGGGGGGGGGGGATATTTTTAAAGAGATCCTTCACATTTCTCACAATTAAAGGGAGTGTGTCCCTATTCATACTGAAAGGCCCAGCAGTGTCCTTTAAGAAAACATACTTGAAAAAGGACCACGCCACAGGCACAACATGGTGAGACTTCACAAAACCAGGGGCTGTAATAGCTCCCGGGGAGTGGGAAAGAGAAAAGGCAGGAAATCTCAGCCAATAATCGGAATTGAAAATGGTGTCAGCCTCCTCACCAGCAGCACTGGGACTACACGTGAATGCACAGGGGCCTTTAGGATTTGAAAAGAACAATTATTTTGTTTTAAATAGAATTGAAACTGGTTAAGATGTATCACTAAGTATCTTCCATATATGTTACAGGCCCGTTGCACTAAGTTTCATGCAATAGGCCTTCCTCCCTCTGGCTGCCGGCACCGGTTTTCCTCCCACACCCGGGACCCAGGCCTTCGCTCTGGCTGCAGCAGAGAAGCCAAGCCCCTTCAGTCTTCAGTCTTTGCTCTGTGCCTGCCTATGCAAATCAATCCGCCATCTTTGTTGGGTTAATTTGCATACTCACTCCTAATTGGCTGGTGGGCATTGTGGAAATATGGTCAATTTGAATCTTTCTCTTTTATTAGTGTAGATAAAATGCTAATTAAGTGTCTGTCCAACCATCCAATCAGCCAGCCAATACGTATGGCATGCACTGGCAATTTAAAAATAAATGTTGACTCATGCATGCACCATACATGTAAAGCTCTCACTGGCACCAATCACAGGCGTGTGTTTCAATCTGTCATTGTTGATCTTGAATTTCTGTTGACATTCAACATGAACCACATCCTGATTTATTCATTGATTGTCCAACCAACTGACTGGTGGGTAGATATGGCACACGCTGGCAATTTAAAAATAAACGTTGACTCGTGCATGCATGATTCATATAAAGCACTTTTGCTGGCACCAATCACATGCGTGTTTTAATTTTATAATACTATATTATATACTAGAAGCCCAGTGCACAAAATTTGTGCACGAGGGTTTGTGTCCCTCAGCCCAGCCTGCACATTCTCCAATCTGGGACCCTTCAAGGGATGTCTGACTGCCCATTTAGGCCCAATCCAGGTAGGATAGGGCCTAAATGGGCAGTCAGACATCCCTCGCACAATCAAGGACTGCTGGCTCCTAACCACTTGCCTGCCTGCCTGCCTGATTGTCTCTAACTGCTTCTGCCTGCCAGCCTGATTGCCCCTAACTGCCCTCCCCTGCCAGGCTGGTCACCCCAAACTGTCCTCCCCTGCAGGTCTGGTCACTCCCAACTGCTCTCAGCTGCTGGCCCGGTCACCCCCAACTGCCCTTCCCTGTCACCATCTTGTGGTGGCCATCTTTTGTCTACATAGGCACAGCCATCTTGTTGTGTTGAAGTGATGGTCAATTTGCATATTACCTCTTTATTGGCTGTGGGTGCCGTCACCTTTGTTGCAGAGTTGTTTGCATATTCCGTCTTCGTTAGATGGGATGCCGGTGTTGGGTGCAATGTTTTGCTACAACAAAACATAAATGAGCTGGTAACTTGGCCGTTTCCTCTGAGGTACCAGGAAATGATGGCCTCAGAAACCACAAGGAGCGCCAATGTGGAATTCCCCCCAAAATACTCCAAACCAGCAGCAAGACTCTGTGCCCCTGGCCCACTCTGATACCGTAAAAGGCAGGGAAGGAAGGCGGGGGGAGGGGAGGACTGGCTGAGGAGGGTTCGCGTGAAGAGGCTGCTGTGATGATGCAAGTCCCACCCCCTGGGGAAGGGGCACGGATGTCTGTGCCTTCCGTCCAGCCTGTGGGACGTGGAAGTTTAGGGGCCTCAGCGAATGACTCTGCTGCAGGACTCGAGTCCAGGAGCTGGTAGGACGGCACTGATGTCAATCAGGGAGACTGGCCGCTGCCCGGGGTCACCCCCGCCTCCCTGTGCTGGGCCCAGGATGTGTGTGTGTGCTTCTCATGAAGCAAAGGTGGCCCCTGGGGACAGAGAGCTGGCTGATCTGCAGTCCCTCCGGGTTTGTCCAAGGAAACCTTGGGAAGAGAAGCCAAAAGCATCCCGAGTGACACCCTCTTCCCCAACCCCCCATCCCTCCCGGGACAGGGCAAGCCCCGCCCCCACCAGTCCTGGAGGATGAGAAGCGGCTGGTCTCTTGAGTGTCCATCAAAGCGTTGCCTTCCTTCTGGACTAAGCATGTTCACGTCTGGACTATGACTTCCTGCTGTGCTTTAGCGTGACTGCGGGAGGCTCTGGCCCCGAGAGGGAACAAAAGTTTGGGGCCTGCTCAAGTGACTCACCCCCGGCCGGTGCGTGTTTGGGAGACGGTGACGGACAGAAGGAGAGGGCCTTGTGACTGGCCCCGTGCGTCACGCCTGTTCGCCGCATCGCTTACCCCGTATAAGTCATGCACATTCTTGTGTAAGTGCTGTCATCCGTGTGTGTGCAGAGTCCGTCTCCAGGGTGCAGGCCGAGGGGTGGAATTTCTGGAGAAAAAGGAAATGCACTTCTTAACCCGACTCCACAGGGCCAAACCGCTTTCCTGAGGAAAAAATCCGTTTCCCACTTGAGAGTCTCTCCGCCGTCAGACTGTCAAGTGTGAGGGGAGAGATCAGGCACCGTCTTCAGAAGCAATCTTGCCACGCGCCCCTTCGCAAACGAGCGAGACGAGGGGAATGACCGAAAAAGGACTCAGAGGCGAGAGGCAGGGAACTGCTGACCCCACAAGCAGAGGCTGGAAGGGAAGCGTCTGGCCTGCCGGGGACAATGCAGGTCGGCAGCATCCGCCGGAGCGAGAGCAGAGCCCTGAGATGCCCCGGTTTAGGGGTGGGGGTGGGGGGGAGAGGGCAGGCTTGGCTGTCTCCCTAGCGCCTCTGACAAGGTGCAGACAGGAGCTCTTGGAAGAGGTGGACAGATCCAAACTGACATTCAGAGAAAATCAAGCAAAATGTTTAAAAAGTGAAGCAGGGAGGCCTGGCTGGGCGGCTGGGTTGGTTGGAGGGTCATCCCTGCACCAAAAGTGTGTGGGTTCGATTCCCAATCAAGGTACTTACCTTGGTTGCAGATTTGATGCCAAATCAGGGTGTGTGCAGGGGGCAACATCTCTCTCTCTCTCTCTCTCTCTCAAAACCAATAAAGCTGAAACCGGTTTGGCTCAATGGAGAGAGCATCAGCCTGTGGACTGAAGGGTCCCAGGTTTGATTTCCGGTCTGGGGCATGTCTCCATGTGGTGGGCACATCCCCAGTTGGTGGCGTACAGGAGGCATCTGGTTGATGTCTCTCTCTCATCGATGTTTCTAACTCTCTATCCCTCTCCCTTCCTCTCTGTAAAAAATCAATAAAATATATTAAAAAAATAAATAAAATAAAAAAATAATAAAAATCAATAAAAGCATATCCTCAGGTGAGGATTAAAAAAATAAAATAATTATGAGTGAGGGAAGTAAGAACTAGGAAAAACCGAAGTGGGAATATGATTGCCCTCAAAGTTTGACTCAGCAGGACACAATCATATAAACATTGAACATGTATTTTACCACAGATTGTGATGGGACGGTTTTAGGGTGATGGGGGAAAGGGGACATCTGAAAGCTAATATCCTGACATGTCATCAGTGGAAATGGCCGCAAACAACAAATGGAGGGCTCGCTGAAAAGGCACGTTTTACTAAATATGCTCTCATAATGAACAGAAACAGCCTGTAAAAGATTAAAGTGATTGCTTCTGGGGATCAGATCCCGTGGAGAAAGGAGCCATTGGCCATGAGTCTTTGAGCCATATTTCTCTTTTTAATGCAATGTGCATGTACTTCTGTGGAAAATAATGAAAACTTAACTTTTAAAAGAAAAAAGAGCCAATGGATACAGGACATTGGCTGGTGGGGGGACAGGTGAGGGCATGTACTGGGGGGTGGCAAAGGCCAGGGGGAGGTCAATGGAGAAAAAAAAGGGAGACACATGTACTACTATTTGTAATACTTTAAACAATACACATACAGTGGTACCTGGAGATACGAGTGCCCTAACATACGAGATTTTTGAGATACAAGCCGTGGAGTGAGCGAGCGATTTTTGCTTTGAAATACGAGCAACAGTTGAGATAGGAGTAATCGCGCGGATCGGCCGGCTGCACACAACCCACCGGTTTGCTGCGACTTGAGTGTCTCATAGTTTCCCATGCCTCAAGGTTACAGAACGAATTAAGCTTGTATCTCAAGGTACCACTGTGTGTGTGTGTGTGTATGTGTGTGTGTGTGTGTATGTGTGTATATATGTGTGTGTGTGTGTGTGTGTGTATATATATATATAAAAAAGAGTCCAGGATCCAACAATAGATTATAGCAGAATCACAGGATACAGGTCAATACACAAAATTCAGTTGCTTTTCTACACACTTACAATGGACAGGTGGGATTTTAAAGGAAAAGTGCGATACCATGTACATTGGTGTCCTAAAAAGTTAAATGCTTCGGTACGAATCGAAAGAAGCCATACCAACTGTCTACAAGGAAAACCGCGAACCTCTGATGCATGAAATCGGAGAGGAATTCAGTGAATGTAGAGATATCCCATGTCCATGGATAAGAAGGCTCAATCTTGGCAGCTCTTCCCAACTTGACCTGTGGATTCAGCGTGATCCCAGTCCGATTACCAGCAGGAGAGCTCCCGCCGCCAGCGCCTTAGTCTTGGGCCTGTCGGCTCCAGAACAACGAGACAGAGTCCATTTCCACTGGTGAAAAGCCACCCCATTTCCAGTGTTTTACCGCAGCCATTCCAATGACTGATACTGGGGTCATCCGAGTGGTGCTCTCTGCCTCTGAAGACAACAAACCCAGAGACATCTCTTTCTTTTGCCCCCGGGGGAAGGGGGTTTCCATCTGTCTCTCTGCCTGGAACAGAAAGGTAGAAGGGTGAGTTCTCGCCATGGGCTGTCGGGAGGCCTCCGGCTGCGTGATCTGGACACAAGGGGAGAGGCATAGGGAGAAGGGGATTAGAGATAAAAAGCAACTAAGGGCAGCCCCCAGGGGCCGGGGTTCTGGGAGGCGTGTCCTGAGCTCGGGACGAAATGACTGATGAACTCTCCCTCAGGAGGGAGGGGCAGGGACTGAGCCCCGTCTGCATGGAGGGGCATTAACCCAGGGCTTGAGCCAGGCCGGGTGACTCAGTGGCTGAACATCGACCTACGAACCAGAGGTCACCGTTTCATTCCCAGTCAGGGCACATGTCCGGGTAGCAGGCTGGCTCCCCAATGCGGGGCGCGCAGGAGGCAGCTGAGCAATGATTCTCTCGCATCATGGACGTTTCCAGCTCTCTGTCCTCCCCCTCCCTCTGAGGAACCAACAAAAACGTGTTTTAAAATGAGTGAATAAACAAACCCACGCTCCAGAGTCTGGTGGTAAGAGCTGCGGCTGCAGAAGCAGCTCCTCCCACAGGCCGAGCCTGGCTGCCACCCAGCAAACGTCCTCTCATGCTCCCGGCCGCGTGGCTACTCCGCCCCCAGCCCGTCTGCCTTCTGCCACTGGCCCGGGGCGGACCCTCAGGTGCTGGTAATGTAGGAGCCAACACGAACGGCTCCGGATTCTGAGCTATCTGTCGGGCCGTCCCACGGGGGTCTTTCTAGAAGGCTCTGGCTACGCCTGGGACCCCTGAGCTCAGCCCCCAGGGGGGTGGTCTGCCCTCATCTTCAATTCACAGGGGGAAATGTGTGTCTGTGCATACACGTATGTATACATACATATGTACATAGTGTGTGCCTGGATGTACTCGTATGTACATTCGCATGTACTGTGCACCTATGTGTGTGTGTGATATATACATGTATGAGGAGTGTGTGTGTGTGATATATACATGTATGAGGAGTGTGCTGATAGCTGTGTACATGTGTGGGACGTGTGAGTGTGTGGATATGACTATTTTATAAGAAGTGTGTTTGAAGGAAGACCCTGTCATGGCCTGGATCCAAAGGGAAGGAGGACATGACACCTGAATCTTGACCTGGACAGAGGCCCTCCCGGGTCAGTTTCCGAGGGTGACCTCCGGGGACAGGGGGGCGGGTGGAAGTGAGGGGCGGGGAGCGGGCCGGGAGGCAGGGCCAGCACGGCGCTGGAAATGCCTTCCAGACTTAATAACCCGGCGTCATTAGGAAGCAGAGCGAGACTCAGAACATGTGTTTCGTGTTGACAGCGGGCCGGTAATTAGGCGGCCCCATGAAGACGGCCTGATTAAAGGGCGGGCGCTGAGAGCGAGCGAGCGGGCTGGCCGCCGAAGGGCCGGTGGCAGTGGCGGCGGGCGCGGTTCTCCAGGTCCAGCAGGCCCGGCCCTCCCTGCGCCCGGGGGGCTTTTCCAAACCCACGGCCCGGCCCTTTTTGGGACAGAGAATGAGGCCAAGAGATGGAGTGATGCTTTGGGCGCAGGCAGCCTGGGCGCAAGCTTGCAGTGCCCGTCCTTCTGGTCAGTCCGGGAGCCACCTGCCCCCCAAGTGCCTTCTGGGGGGCCAAGGGCTGCAGGGGCTCCTCGGGGCCCAAGGGCACAGGGCCTGGCACCCACCTGTCACCCGCCAGCCAGCCCCAGCTGGTGAGGCCTCCCTTTGGGGAGGTGACAGCGGGAGGACAGAGAACGGAGGCCTGTCCGGGAGGAAGCTGGAGACCTCTCTGGACTGGAGGACGTGAGCCGTTTCCTGGGGAATGGATCCCCGTTCTGCGGAAGGGGAAGGGGGTTGTCTCAGGAAGCACTCCCCCTGCCTACAGGCCGCCGGGCGAGGTTCCGGGTAAAGGGCGGAGAATCTGGCACCCGGGGGATGGGTGCTCCTGGGCTTCGCTTTTGGGGTCCCCCAGAGGCATGCACACACTCAGGAGCCTCATACCCCACTAGACACCCCACTCTTTTTCCCAAGAGAACCACCTCTGGCTGTGCTCACTGTGCGCTGTGCCCTTCACCTCCAGGACCCTCGGGCGACACCACTGTGAGCCGAGTTAGACTTCACCCTTTTCTGGCTTTTTCCTGAGAAAAACGATTTTTAACTTCCGTGCGATAGGAATCTATTATCCTAGATCCATGGTCGGCAAACTGCGGCTCGCGAGCCACATCTGTTGACGAATGAGTTTGCCGACCACTGGGAGAGGGGCTTAATCACAAGGAACAACAACAGCCTGTGATTATTGGAATCATTCATCCACAGAGCGGCAAACGGCAGCTCAAGAGCCACGGTTTGCCGACCACTGTCCTAGATGAACCACGTTCGCAGGCGAAGGAAAAACCACAGTTAGAATCTGAGACCCGTCTGGCCACCATCGGCGTCTGTGGGGCTGTCTGCCATTGCCTTCCTGGAACGGTCTTGTCTGCCCTGCCATCAGATGGCCTCTCTGAGAAGCCCCTATGACCCCCCCGCCCACCCACTCCTGCCCCTGCTGTACCTGCTGATTCCCAGCCCGGTCACCTGACCCTGCTGGACCAATGAGCGCCTTCCCTGGGATCTCAGGGTGGGATCAGAAAACAGGCCGCTTAGTATCAGAGACCAAAACTATGGCACTAAAGCCCTCAGCCCATGTCACCATTGAAACTTTGTTGCCTTAAGCAGAGGCCTGGGCGTGTGGAAAGTTTGGCTTCCTCCATCGCCAGGGGCAACCCAAGCCTCCCTCCTGCTCTCTCTCGGTGGCCATAGTCATCTGGGTTGGGTTAATTTGCATACTTGCTCTGATTGGTTTGTAGGCATGGCTGGTGGGTGTGGCTTGGGGGTGTGGCAGAGGTACAGTCAATTTGCATATCACTCTTTTATTAGACAGGATGAGCCCTTTATATGTGTGCCTTGATTTACTAGAAGGGAAAAGTTAAGTCGCCTTGGTTTGGGGAAGTTTCTACCCTCAGTCTCTAAACAATCAAACCAAAAAAAAAAAAAAATGGGTCTTTTGAAAATCTGCCCCAGTTACTAAGGGGCTGAATGTCTAGAGAAATTAACTTAGAGTAAGATTGCCCCAAAGTAAACCCAAAAGCTGCAGCCCACTTAGAATGGATTCGCACACCGGGCAGATAGACAGGTGAGGGATGGCCATAATACAAAGAACAGGACTGTAGGTCCCGGCTCTGGCTTCACCTCCTGTGACCTTGAGCTGATCATGTGACCTTCTGTGGCCTCGGTGGAGCCAATCACATTACCTTCCGTGGCCTCGGTCGGTCGGTTCTTCTGAACTTCGGGGATGATGATACGGCCCTCTCCCTGCTGGTGTTATGCAAGACGGTGGCTGTGCAAATGTTTGGTCTGCAGAAAACCCCTGCAACCTGCTGTCCCAGTTATATTAAATTTTATCTGGGCCGTTTCAGAAACAGCACGGTACAATTGAAGTTTTGTGGGCAGTGTGTGTGCGCGCATGCGTGTGCGTGTGTGTATGTGCGTGTGTGTTGTGTGTGTGAGCGTGACAGGGAGAGGTAACTCTTTCCATAACGGGCTGCACAGTAAATACTTGAGGTCCTGCGGGGCCATGTGGTCTCCGTCACAACGACTCAGCCCCGCCGCCACAGAGCAAAAGCAGCCCCAGACGATAATGCTAATGAATGGCTGTGGCCCC
Source organism: Lasiurus borealis (assembly GCA_004026805.1). Classification (NCBI taxonomy): domain Eukaryota; kingdom Metazoa; phylum Chordata; class Mammalia; order Chiroptera; family Vespertilionidae; genus Lasiurus; species Lasiurus borealis. Next base: position 3,234 of record PVJN01035995.1, on the reverse strand, counting down.
GTGCCAATAAAACTTTATTTATAAAAAAAAACAGGCAGCCGGCCAGCTCTGGCCCAAGAGCCGCAGCTTGCCAACCCCCGGGGTGCAAGATCCGCAAGTGACCCCGAACCCAATAAAAGCCGAAGAATGCGAGGCCGAGGAGGTTTCTGTGGCGCTCAGACATTCATTTCCCTTTCCGCTGGTGATGTTCCCCTTACGGCGAGCGTAACAGGCATCTTTTACAAATAACCACGTCCTAACGGGGCTCCGAGGACCGTCCTGGGGTTTCTGCCGGCAGCAGAACCGCGGGTCCTGGGGACAGCTCTCCACTCCCACGTCCTTGGTGTCCAATTCCAACCTCGCAGGCGCCCTGGGTTCCTTTCCCACACGGAGGCCAGGCTGTTTCGTGGTAGGCGCGGCCTACATGCCATCCCACGATGGCCGTCTCCCCGTTACAGGGCCTGGACTCCCCCCTTTTGTCTGCGGTGACTGGATAATCTCACTGAAATGCACACTCTCCGTGCCCCTCAACTGGGGCCGATTTTGTGCCCGCGGGAACCTTTGTCAGTGTTACAGCTTGGGGCTAGCAACTGGCATCGGTGGGCAGAGGGCAGGGATGCTCATAAACTGGAGACATCTATCTGGCCCGCCCGGCTCAATGGGAGAGCATCGACCTAGAGCAGCAGGGAGCCGGCAACCCGGGCAGAGGCCCTGACTGGCCTTTGAACCGTGACCTTCCCGGTTCACAGGTTGGCGTTCAACCACTGAGCCACATCCTCTGTTCCCAGACCACGTGGGATGCTGCCACTCAGGGCCTGGCACACCCAGGAGGCCAGCCCCGCCCTCCCAGGGAAGGCAGGCTCACGGCTTGCCCAGAGTCACACGGCTCTCCCCGCAGTGAGGGGAGAGGTCACCCAGACAGTCTGGCTCCAGTCCTTAACTCCTCACCCCATCTCTGCCGTTATCTGTCTCCACGTGCCCCCGCCCGCCCCACCCCGGAGCCTGCACGTCCTCGTTTATGGTCTCTGAAGTGCCGGGGACCGAGCCTCACCCCAGCCAGACCCTGAGCCCCTGGCTTAATCGAATGCAATCAAAACCAGATTTTGCCTCTGCGGGAGGTGAGCTTTGCAGCGGTGGCCACGAGGGGGCGCGCTGGAGCCGGCCGCTGGGAACCGCGGGGAGGAGGCGCCGGGACCTGAGCAGGGAGCCCCAGGAGGAAAGGGGAGGGTGCTGGACCCCCCTCTTCACCCCCCCCCACACACACACAGGGCTTCAGAGAGGAGGAGGAGCCGCTCGCTGCTTCCTCAGCACCTTCTAGCTGTTTTCTGCTGGCAAAGACCCACAAAGACGTCCCCGGAGGGAGATGCCTCACTAAGGAACCTTTTAATGGAGTCTCTGGTGGAGTAGTGACTCCAGCAATGGCCAGTTTAATGACATGGACATCTGTGATCCTGGCTGGACACCGGGCGGGTCTCCACCGGCCTCTCTGGCTGTGGCTGTGGGCGGGGGGGGGGGGCGGGGGGGAGGGGGGGGGTACCGACCCCGAGAGCTGGGCTGCGTTTGGAGGGGGGAAGAGGGAGGTTCTGCACCCTGGCCTGTCCCTTCCCTTCCGGAGGGTCCTTCAGTCCCGGCTCACAGCCCTCCCTGGGGACCAGCTCCTACCGGAGCCCGCGGCCCGCAAACCTTTTACCTCCCGACCTGGACACGGGGAGGAGAGGGACCCACTGACGGTGATGCGGGGTCACAGGGTGGACGAGGCCCGCCGGTCCTCTTTCCGCCTCCGTTTGTCCAGCCACGCTCCGGCCCCCTCCCCGTTCTGGGCACGGCCGCCCACTCAGCGGGGGAGGTTGCACTGACTCCTCCCTGCCCTTAGCCCCCCGTTCCCCTCCACCGGGGCCTACGCAGGCCAGTCCCTAAATGATCCATCCGCCGCACAGCCCGTGGTACAGGAACCAGCCTGTCCCTCAGGGGACGGTGGTGGGGACAGCCCTCTCAGGACCCGAGGGCTCCCCCCTTCAGCGTGTTGGCAGACGGGCAGGTTCCCTCCATCGGGCTGCCCAGGGCCTGTGCATGGACCTGTCAGCAGCCTGTCCCCCCCCCACCACCTGTTTGACACCCTAAACTGGCCCCAGACATCGCCAGACGTTCCCTGCGGTCACCTCCCGCACTGAGGGCCTGGGGGACTGTGAAGATGATGGAAGAACATTTAGCTCTCAGCAGCATCCTCCGATGCCCAAGTGCATGGTGGGAATCGCTGAGCGGAAACTCGGGGCACCCAGGGCAGGAAGGTCTCACGTGAGACCCTGAGCCTTGGGGGGATCTCAGCAGAGGGGATCTGATGGGTACATGGGGCGCTGATGTGATAAAATCGAGAGGCCAAAATGGTGCCGGTAGAGCCCTCGTGGGCAGGCAGGGGGCAGGGGGAGGGGGGCAAACTGACCGGTGAATGGGAGGAGCAGGAAGGGAGAGATGCTGGGAGCCGCCAGCTCAGGCTGCTGTGCGGTAGTTAATCTGGGGGCTCCCTGACCCTCCCGCTCGCACACGGAGGAGCCGCGGCTCCCGGGGCTGAGCGTGGATCTTGGCACCTGCTGTTTCCCCGAGGCAGGGGGAGATTGGGGGGTAAGGAAACCCTGGTGGGGCCCGAGATGGTCTCTGGATGAGACCGTCCTCCTGGCCGCTGGGAAAGTGCTTGGACAGTCCTCCCGCTCCTCGCCTGTGGCTCCGGCTCTGAGTGCTCAGCCTGGCATTCCGGCCCTGACTGTGGGGAGGCTGGGCCTGGCCTCTCGGCCCTCGCTCCGCCCACTCAGCTTACATTCCTGAGCTGCTGGCCTCAGGGCCCGGCCCCGGCTCCCTCTGTGGCTGATGCTCACTCTGTAGCACCCACACCCCACCTTCACCTCCTCAGTCCTGTCACCTCTCCATCACCTCCTCCTTCTCCGTCACCTCCTCTGAGGGACCTTGTCCACCACCTTGTCCACCACCAGCATCTACACCTCGGCTGCCCTCCCACCCCCACTCCCGGCCTGTCTTCTGGTCTCTGCTCCTCCCCCTCCTCCTGCAGATGGAGTCATTTCTCATGCAATCTTGTTCCTTTATTTGCCTATTTAAACTGTCAGCGCTGGGAGCCCCAAAACCACCAGAAAAACCTGCTCAACAAGCTCCACCTGAGGGTGAGGGCACCTCCACAGAGGCCGGGTCTCAGGGGGGCTGGAGGCTGGGGTGTCAGAGGGAGTGGAGGCTGGGGTGTCAGAGGGG
>PVJN01035994.1:0-21704 GCA_004026805.1 Lasiurus borealis | reverse complement strand
GGCCCAGACATCCTGGACAACCACACTGAGGCATGAATGGCAGACATGTGGTCAGGACAGTCCTCAAAAGAAACTGTCTTGGCAATGGATAAGAGAACTTTTAGCACAATCCAGACTTGGTGCCGTCCCTTAAGTCTTAAATTGAACTCCTTATGTAAAGATTTAGTAGTTAATCAACTCAGCTAGACCCTGGGCCTTCGGGCTACTTGGAAGGAAGGTGAAGGAAAGAGAATCTTGGTTTTGGTCACTCGGCTTAAGTTCAATGACTACTGGGAAATTGTGCAACAGACACACATCATGCCTGCCCACAGGTTTCATGGGCACAGCCCCAAGAGGTCCTCCCACACCTTTGCTTCATTCACAGTCTTAGCCCTGCACCTCTTGTTCAAGTGAGCTTTACTTTCCAAATGCCTCTGAGCCCACTGGGTGATCCATCTTCCTATTTAGGACCCACAGGGTACCCACCATGGCTTCCTGACCTCACCACCCTTTCTGTGCTACATAACACAGCTCCCTGTCAGGGGCTGACAGTGCCCCCATCAATTTCTCACTTGACTCACAAATAATGGGAAGCCCAGAGGTTGGGGCCATTGTCCCAAACACAACTGAAGTGGGTGAGTACCTTGCAATGCCCTTGTATACTTCCTAGGAAAAATGAACTAATGAATCAACTCACTCAAGTGACCCATGCCTGCTGGGGACAGGTGTGGAAGATTGGAGGACCAGCCTGATGACAGCAGATTCCTACTTTTCAATCCTGGGTATCTCGCAAAGAAGAAATAACCACACAGCTTTGGGGACACTTTTAGGGTTGCAAAAGGAAGTCAGCACAAGGTCTTCATTGGAAGCAAGTACAGCATTTGGTGGTCCTTACAGGGATATAAAAGTGAGTGCTGAAAATACAGCAAAAGACAAAATCGCTACCTCAGTGGGGCCACATGCAGTAATGGGTCTTTCTATGTCTTTTTCCTCTCTCTCTCTCTCTCTCTCTCTCTCTCTCTCTCTCTCTCTCTCTCTCTCTCTCTCCAAACATTTATTGAGTCAGCTCTTTGTTAAGCATGGAAGCAAGACCTGTCTGCCTTCACTCAACTTGCAATCTAGTGGGAGATGGAAAGATGGACATATAATCCCACAAATCCTCTATAATAAAGAGGTAATATGCAAATTGACCATCACACCCTCACAAGATAGCTGCCTACAACCAGGCTGGCAGGGGGGTTAGTGAGGGAATGACCAAATGACTGAACAAGCAGGCTGTGTGGGGTGACCAGGCCAGCGGGCAGGGGGCGGGGTGTGCAGTTGGAGGTGACTAGGCCAACATGGGGGAAGTTGGGGGTGATTAGGCTGGCAGGAGGGACAGTGAGGGCAACTAGGCTGATGGGGAGAGTAATTAGGGGTGAGCAGGCTGGCAGGGAGGGCAATTAGGGGCAACCAGGACAGCAGTGGAGGGCAGTTAGGGACGATCAGGCCAGCAAGCAGAGGCAGTGAGGAGCAACCAGGTAGGCGGGCAAGTGAGTGATTAGGAGCCTTCAGTCCAGGATTGTGAGAGGGATGTCTGACAACTGGTTTAGGCTTGATTCCCAGGATCAGGGCTAAACCGGCTGTTAGACATCCCTGGACAGGTCCTGGATTGGAAAGGGTGCAGGCTGGACTGAAGGGGACCCTCCACTCCCGTGCACAAATTTTGTGCATTGGGCCTCTAGTAACTCTATATAAGCCAGGAGCTCTACGTGAGGAGAGGGATTCTGGAAGACGAAAGGGAAAGATGTCGGTGACTGTCCTATTTGGGAGCAATAGGATAAGACCACAAAGGTTTTCACTGCCTTCAGCTCTGTGTGTTTCTCTGTGAAGTTTCCCTGCTGCCCAGATGAAATCTTCCAGATGTCAGATGTCCACACAGGGTCTGTTTGTTTGCCTCTGATCACAGACTCCTTTATGAATCAAGGCTGGGGGGAAGCATTCCTTGTTCAAATAGATGATTAAAACCCTCCAGGAGAATTCCATGTCCTTGAGGTTGGGGAACTCGATGTTCCACCTCAGTGCTGATCTCTCCTTAAGGACTTTCTGTTCAGCCACGGGGGCTGGTGGGATGGATTATTTATTGGCCAGATTAAATATATCCTCCAGCTATAAAACTGGTTCCAAAGTCCTGGGCAACACTTCCTGGGCAAGACCAATTTGTCTACCCAAGGAAGAGCTCTATGAATTGGGCTCTCTCCCCGTCTATATCATTTCAGGATAGAGAGATTCCAAGTTGAGCATTGATAGTCTACCCAAAAGAGTTGTCATTCAAGGGCATCCATTCATTTTACAACTATGTTGTTCACTCCTAGTACACACCGGGCATTGGGCCCAGCTCATGAACAAGACAGACCAGCAGAGCTTACAGTTCAGTGGGGGAGATATAGCCCATCAAATCATCACTCATATATATGTAAGTCTAAATCATGCTAAGAGCCACAAAAGAAAATCGCAGAGTTCAGGTGGGCATATCAAGAGGATCTGGTTTAGTTTAAGGATTTAGTAATATTTGAGTTCCAGAGATCTGAAGAATGAGCACAGATGACACGGGAAGGAAAGGATGGCAATACAACAGTATGTGAAAAGGCGCTGAGGAAAGACAAACCAGAGCATATCTAAGGGCCTAAGAAAGGCAGAGTAAGAATAGGGGAGAGTGATTTAAGAGGGTGAAGGGCAAGTCACACTAGGCCATGCAGTCTGAAGAGTCTGGAGTTTTATTCATGGGAAGCTATGGAAGATGGAAGAAGGAGACAGAAATCGTCATTCTCTCCCCCAGGCCACCTCTCTCTGATCCTTCCTGCTAACTGCAGGATTTTTCTAAAATAGCTCTTTTTTTACCACTCTCAGCTTAGACCCTATCTATGGCTCTTCACATGGACAGGAAATCAAATCTTAGCAGAGGTTTAAGGTCCTCATGATTGGTCAAGATTTTGAAGAATAAATAAGTGACTGTAAGTTCATTGGAAGTAATTGTTTGTTCCTTTCTTTTCTTGTGAATAATGTCATGCCACACACTCCTTTAGGGCAGACCTCATGAAACCACTTTTCTTATATCCCCAACGGTGGCTGAGCATAGACACAGTCATTGTGATTATCTTCATCATCATGGCTTCCATTAATTAAGCTGTAGTAACTATGCTAAGTACTTTATATGATGTACTGATCAGCCATTGCTGTGTAATAAAATAGCCTAAAATAAGTGACTTTAAAATGGCAACTTTTCTTTCTTTTTTCTTTTTTTTACCTATTTCACCCATTTCTCCCACCAACTACTAGCCACCTCTTGCATCCACCAATGAATACAATGTCTGTCACACGGTACATATACTTTTATCAAATATTTGCTGAAGAAATAAATAGGAGCCCAGAAAAGTGATTATTAGTTCATTAGCTCAAGATCACACAAGAGGACTAGACACCCAGATCTCTGACCTCCTTCCTATGGAAGCCTCATTATCTGGAGCTCCTGTTGCATCACTTCCCCAAAGTGGGTGAAAAAAAAACAAACACAAAATTTGAGATGTTCTGCTCTCTCTTCCAGAAGGTACCCTAAAACCAGACATAGCCCCCAAAACATACATCAGAAAATATTTGAATTTCACATAGTACAAGGAGAGAGCACAAAGCCCAAAGTCCAAAGACACAAATGTGTTGAATAGTCCTGGGCAAGTCACTTGGGTAAGACCTAACTTTCTTCATCTGAAACACAGGGATATAAATCCCTACCTACATCCCAGATCTATGTTAAAGATCAGAGGAGCTAATGGATGTAAACCATTACAAATCAGTAGGTTGTACCCAACTCAATCTACAGATCTCCCCAGATTTATTCAATTTCACCAACTGTGCCACCACCCCAGCCTCTTTTGCTTGTTTAAGGGAACCCTAGCCCCACAGCCAGCTCATCTGCTAACTATGGGCTCAGCTTCCCACAGTGTCCTGTCTGGGTTTTAGCATGGCCTCCCTTTACTCTTCACTACAGGAACCACACTGCCCCATTGTCTTTGTCAAACCCTACTAGACACACAGTCCAAGCTGTGCCCTGAAGTGCCGGATCTGGCTTCCCCAGCAGCTGTCTAAAGGGGCCATCCAACACATTCAGGGGAGTTAAAGCTCCATGGAGCAAATTTGGACCAATTAAAGACAGGAAATGGAAAACAGTCAATGGATATTTCCCTTCTTCTCCCACACACTCTTTCAAGGTGTTCCAGTTCATATGGCTTCTCTGGAGAGACATGACATGGCTAAGTGACTAACTGTGCTTTCTTGTGCAGCTGTGCCCAGCTCAACAATGTACTACCTTGTGTTTGCTTTCTCTCCTTCCTGGCCTCACTTCCCACTTTCCTCACACTGCATTCCCGCACCTCCGCCCTGCAATGACACATCATCCAACTCTGTCATCTAGGCAACCTGGCCTAAGAAAAAGAGAAGAAATTGAGAACATTGTCCAATTGCAGCCACTCAAAAATTCATAAGAGGACTGGCGTATCATTAGTGTTGGTGAGGAAATGGAGCAACTAGAATTCTCATACATTGCTGGGGGAATGCAAAATGCAACAGTCATTTTGGAAAACAATTTGGTAGGTTCTGAAGAAGTTAAATATCTACCGTATGTCCTGATCTTTCCACTCTAAAGTATTTATCCAAAAGAAAATAAAAACAAATGTTCACATAAAGGTTTGTACAAGAATGTTTATTGTAGTTTTATTCATGATATCTCCAAATTCAAATGTTCCTCAACTGGTGAATGTATAGACAAAAGGTGGTGTATTTATACCATGGAATTCTACTCAGCAATAAAAATGAACAAACTATTACCCTAACCAGTTTGGCTCAGAGGATAAAGCGTCCCAGGTTCAATTCCAGTCAAGGACATGTACCTTGGTTGCGGGCACATACCCAAAAGGGATTGTGCAGGAGACAACTGATGGATGTTTCTCTCTTATCGATGTTTCTAGCTTTCTATCCCTTTCCTTTCCTCTCTGTAAAAAAATCAATAAAATATATATTTTTTAAAAAGGAATGAACTATTGATATACTTAATGTGGGTGAGTTTCAAAATAATTATGCAGTGAACAAAGCCCCACAAAAAATGAGTACATACTATTTTATTCTATTTACATAAATTCTAGAACCTACAAACTAATTTATAAAAGCAGAAACCAGGTCAGATTTACCTAGGGACAGGGGTGGAAAAAGGATGGATTGCCTAGAGGCATGACGAAACTTTGAGGAGGGATGGGAATGTCTGTCATATTGATTGTGGTAATGAATAGTTTCATGGAAACACCTGAATAAAGATATAAAAAAATAAAAGGAAGGAAAAAAAATCACCATGCCCACAAGTTAACTCAACCAAATCCTTAGAGAAACAATAACTACAATGCTATTTAAAACATTTCAGTGAAAAGCGGAACGCTTCCAAATTCCTTTTATGAAACCAGTATAACTTTGATACCTGAAACCTGGCAAAAATAGCACTTTAATGAAGAGTCTGATGCTCTACACACACTTGCGGAGTTATTATTAACTCTGTAAGTCAGCTACACTGCATCTGACCTAGTTTCAAGATTTTCCTTTGCCTTGGTTTTCAGAAGTTTAATTACAATGTCGTTTTGTGTGGATTTCTTTGGGTTTTCCTGTTGTGGGCAAGTAGCAACCAGATAAAATGTGAAGAGGGGGCACATTGATCTCTAAGATTGATGCCAATGACAGGGCTTCTAATGGATGGGAACCCGAGCCAGGAAAGGGAATTCAGACATCTCAGTGTGGTCTCCTTGATGCCTTTCTTGGAACATCTCTCCTCACCCTGAACCACCCCTGTTCCCCATGACCATGGCTTCTGCCTTCATTTGTATCTTTATCACCTCTTGTTTTTTCTTTCAAACAAACAAACAAAAACCAGCAGTCTATGAGCCTCCTCTCTATGAAGTCCGTCCTTCTATGCACAAAAATCTAATTATGGGACATCACTATGATCCCGTCACTCCTCGGCTCACCTACTTTCACAGGCTCTGCTCCCTCACGGCCCACAGAACAAAGTGCAAACAGGTACACAGCCCAATGCTATAGCCTCATTCTCCACGATGTTATCACTTGCTTCCAGCGAACATTCCAATCATGCACAATGTTTTTTAGGCCTCTGCCTGGGTGGACTTCCCTCCCTCTCATCAGTGAGAAGTGGTGGGTCTGCTCCTCAGGTCTAACTTGTGCCTCCATTGCCCATCATCACAGGACAGGGCCTGGCACCAAACAGATGCCACTGAGAACTTATAGGGAGGAAGGAAATGCTCTCTTCATTTTGCTGGTCCTGATCTATATCCTTTATAAGACAACTTTAATCACAAGTATAGCATTTTTCCTGAGTTCTATGAGTTATTCTAGCAAATTGTCAAACCTGAGGGGGGGTATGAGAACCCCAAGATCTGCAGTTTAGTTATAACAGTGGGTGACCTGGGGAACCCTGAAATGTGACCGCCATCAGAAGTGAAGAGAGTCTTGTTGAAGACTGTACCATTAAACTGTGTAGTCTGCAATAATTCTAGTTGGTTAGCGCCAGAATTGTGTTGCAATATTACAAGAGGCATTAGAATTTCTAAGTAAAAAAGTACACAAAAGAAACCACATCCTTGTAACAAAATGTCAACTAATAATGTATAATGAATTGTTGAAATGAGAAACTAATTTTTTTGAAATCATCACAGTCACAAATGGGTCAAGTAAGAATCATCAATGGATGCTAAAACTTGTGGGTGAAAATTTGATGAGGTAGAAGATATTGACATAGTCTCAAAGTATCACTCCATAAGTTATCTACTGATTGTGAAGGATAATAGGTGAGAGTAAAGAAACATAAAGGGTACTTCTATACTTCAACTGGTAAAATGATGACATCAATAGACTGATGTTATGTATGTACAATTTAATACTTAGAACAATCATTAAAAGTACCTATACAAAGAGATATAATCAGAAACATTATTGATAAATCAAAATAAAATTCTAAAAAGTAGAAGACAGGAAAAAGAAGAGAAAAAATTTGAACCTCTAGCAAGACTAACGGGGTGGAGGGGGGTGGAGAAGACACAAATTAGCACATAGGAATGAAGCAATGTACCCCCGAATACATCAAAGAATAAAACGGCCAGCCCAGCTAGTGTGGCTCAGTGGTTGAATGTCAACCTATGAACCAGGAGGACAGGATTCAATTCCCAATCAGGACACATGACCAAGTTGCGGCTAGATCCCCAGAAGGCCGTGGTTGTTTCTACTTCTCTCTCCCTCTCCCTTCCTCTCTGAAGTAAATAAAAATATTTAAAAAAAGAAAAAGAATAATATGGACATGAGCAGAGCAAGGACAATGACTAGGTGCAGAAGGGCACCAGGAAGAAAGCCCTGAGTGCCTAGCAAAGGACAATTGTAGAGTGAGACCTCATCCCAGGGTGATCTTTCCTCCCCTAGCATATCAATGGTCATGCAGTTTGGACACCCTGCCCTTTCCTCCCTAGAGATAACATCTAGGTAGGTCTCAGTTGTATTTCAGCTCCAGGTCTAAAAAAGCAGCAAAACCAGACAAGTGACCCCACAGGACTAGCTGCATTGAATAATGACCCCTCCCCTGATGCTGACCCATCAATCAGTAGAGACCTGACCCTCAAAGGACACACTTGGAAAGCTGCTGAATATGCTATTGAGATCCTTCCTTGAAACCTCCCCTCCACTCTTAAATCTTTAGGATTGAGAACCCTCCTGGGAGCACCCCAGTGCCTTTCCCTCCCTGGCCCTGGCCCCGGCCCCCTCCTCATCTCCCCAGGGATGTTACCTGACCTTCCTCTCTCATAAGCTCCAAGGGTCTTTCCTTTGCCTTTATAAACTTACTTTCTTCTACAAATTACTTCTTCCACCTCTGTGATTTTATAAATAAATGTCCTCTTATTTTAAAAAATGAATAATAAGGGAATAGTACAATCTACATACATAAATTAGACAATGGACTGATTTCTCAAAAACATAAACTACCACAACTCACTCAATATTAGATAATCTCAATAGCACTAGAACTATTAAGAACATTAAATTTATAATTTAAAAGCCTCTCAAAAAAGAAATCTCCAGGCCCAGGTATTTCACTAGAGAATCTACCAAATATTCAAAGAAGAATAAACACCAATTCTACACAATCTCTTACAGAAAATAGAGGAGTATTTCAGGATTTAATCAATGAAACAGAATCAGTAAGATATACAGTATATTAAATGCACAAAATAATTTATTGCACGGAATGAGCTTATTGTGGTGGCTGGCTAGACACTCTGAAACCCATAGAGTAGGCTGTCAGCAAGGGCAGGTTGAACTTCTTGGCCAACATGAAGTTTTAGTCCAAAAGCGGAATTTCAGGAAAATTTCATGATAAACTTAGTTCTATTTGTAAGACCTTTCAAATGATTGAATTAGGGCCACCCAGATAATCTTGGATATTCTCTTTTGCTTAAAGTCAACTGGTTATGAATGTTAATACTTCCACAGCAACACTTAGCATTTAATTGAATAATTGAGGACTAAAGCCTAACCAAGCTGACAGATAAAACTGACCATCACAGTCTACCCCTTGTCAACTTGGTCCCATACATATCTCTTTAAACCATATGCAATCCCCAAAAACATAATAGCTAGATCAGATGTCCATCTAACATGTTATAACTATTCTGTACACCACTGAAAACACACTAACCCTTGCCCCAGAAGAGAATGCAAAGTCCTTGTTACCCTGTAATTTAATACTGTGAAATAAAATTACCTATTATTACTATATCTTATGCTGATGATAAAGAGGGTAAGAGATGAAAGGAAAAATATTTACTTAAGACATATTCACAAACATATTCATAATAAAACAAGGGAGCAAGACTCAACTATCACAGTCTTAATTTCTGCAACTGGTCATGTGGTTGTTACAACTACTTACTTTTACTATTATATTTTCTTTGCCCCAAGCTGTCCTGGTTCTTTATCTGGTGGGGTCACCCAAACTTTCATTCCTGAAGGGTCTGGACCATTAGTAATTCTATCTGAATTGAGTTGTTGTTTTCCATTACCTTAATCGCAGGAAATGGTAGTACTAAGAGACAGCCTAATGAATTTCTTGTATTCCAGACATACTTTTCCTTATCTTATCCAATGGTCATATTTTGCATATTTCTATTGCCACATCAGACTATGGACTACCAGCATTCTCTTTATGACTGAAAATAGACTCTTTTGTGTCTTTAAATCTGGTCACATCAAAGAATCAATTCCAGAACACACAGAACCAATTCAGAAAACTCTTCCTTAAGGCTCTGTCCCTCCAGAGCCACTTCTGATATCAGAGTCTGCATCAGTCAGGGTCCAAGGAAGGAAACAGAACCAGTGGGATATACTCAGATGGATTTATTGCAAGACTTTGGATTACACAAGTGAGAGGGCTGTCCAGGCAAGTCTGAAATCTGCAGAGCAGGCAGAGTGTCAGGACTCTTGGGCACTTTTCTTTTTTCATAAGAGAACATTCCTTTAGAAAATCAGAGGTAGAAGAAGCAGTTCGTAGAAGAAATGGGTTTAGGAAACAAGTTATAGAGACAAAGGAACGGCCCTTGGAGAGAAAGGTAAAAGTGAGAAATGTAAAGGTGACCACCTCAGGAGATTGGGAGGAGAGAGAAGGAAAGAGTCGAGGGGGAAAGCACAGGTACCCTTAAGGCCTTTCGACTGACTGAAGCAGACTGTCATACATTATCTGGAATAATCTCCTTAAAGTCATCTGATTATGAATGTTAATCACATATACAAGTACCTTCATACCATACCTAGTGTTTGACTGAATAACTGGGACTTCAGCCTAGCTAGTTATTCCCAATTCATTTTTAAAACTGATGTTACCCTGATACCAAACCAGACAAAGACAATACAAAAATGTCCTGGAAAGAGCAGAAATCCCACCCAGCAGTCTCAAGAGCAGGGTAATAATTTTCACCTGAACATTGGCTGCCCAGTTCTCATTGCAGGGGAGAAAGTTAGCACATTACATCAATTTCAAATTACTTGTGTCTAATTTGGGAACTCCATGCTATGAATAAGAGGGCTGAATGTGTATATTCATTTATTCACTCCATTCATTCATTCATTTTAGTTAACATTTTATCATACTAAGCTTGTCTATGCACTGGATAAAAGAATTTTATGCCATGATATTGTTTTATCTTCCCAGTAATTTGACACAGTGGATCCCTTAACCCCATTTACAAGTGAGGAAACTGACATCAGTGAGGTTGTATCAATAGGCCTGTAGGTTTTTATTTGACCCCAAAGCCTGCCGCCCTCTTTACCTCTACACTAAGGTTTCTTTCCAGGGCTGTAGACTGTCACCTGAACTTGGGCACTCAGGAGTTTTGCCAGGTCTAAGTTCCTTGAATCTCTAGGAAAGGTGCCCAGAGCTTTAAATTGGCCAGAAACATCATTGGTAATCTGGCTACCGGGAGGTTCTGAGTCTTGTTCACCTCTAGACGTTTGCTCACAATGTTTCCTCCTACTGTCCAAGGGCTGGATAGTAAGAGTGCTGGCTCCAAAATCAGTCAGAATTCAGGTGGCCTCGCCTCATTAAACCAACTGTTTAGATGTAGGATGGGGACAATAGTCTGGACCTCACTGGATGTAGTGGGAATTAAATGCCAGGGTGCAGAGAGTCTCAATCACTGAACTTGCCTATCAGTCACCTGACCATATTGTTAGAATGCAGATTTGGATTCAGCATATCTCAGGAGGAGCTAGGGACCCTGCATTTCTGACAATTTCTCAGGTGATACCATTTCTGCTGGTCTATGGACCACACTCTGTGTAACAAGGAGATTGTTCAAGTGATACACTCAGTATGATGTTTTTTACATAATAAGCACTACACGATGGTAGGCTAAGGTTAGGGTGAAGGTTAGGGTTAGGGTTGATAACAAAAATTCACCTCTCAGAACACCCAGCCCATATATTTGCTCTACCCTTGTAGGTTTCTCTGATAAAAGGAAATGTACCAATTCATTAAGGAGGGACAGTTGTTTTTTTCCTGGCACTGACTTCTAAGAGCAATTTATCACCTGGATCCTCAGAGAAGGGATTCTGATTAGAACAGTGGTCAGCAAACTCATTAGTCAACAGAGCCAAATATCAACAGTACAACGACTGAAATTTCTTTTGAGAGCCAAATTTTTTAAACTTCTTCAAAATAGACTTGCCCGGGCCATGGTATTTTGTGGAAGAGCCACACTCAAGGGGCCAAAGAACCGCATGTGGCTCTCGAGCTGAGGTTTGCCAACCACTGTTCTAATCATAAGAACAAAGGATCTTATCTTCTAGAAAAATCCTGTTTTTAGCCAGAAATGTGTAAGTGAGGAAATTTTGTCAGACCCGGGTCTCAGGCCCAGTTCTGTATCTGGGTGACCCCTAGGCGGGATTTGCCTCATTGGCATTGTCTTCCTGCTGGTTGGCACAGGGCATGTGCTTCATGATGGTGGCTTCTCTGCTCCTCTCCTTTCTTGCCTGTAGCACAGGTATAATTGCATGCTTTCCTTAATATTGTTTTGAGAGACAAAGATAGCATATATCAAAGTTAACACTTACTCAGGGTCAGGAACTTTAGGTTGAGCCTACTAGTATAACAATGGCTTGAGCTATATATGACTTGTATACTCCTTACAACAAACCTTTGTGGCACATACTATTTTTTCCATCATCAATTCTGTTATACAGATGAGAGAAGTGAGGCCCTGCCCAGGGTCAGGTTGCTGGTGACAGACAGAGCCAGAACTCATTGCAGGCACAGTCTCATGCTTCCCGTCACAACCCCCCTCCTTTCCCCTAATGGTGCCACACTGAAGACCCTAAATGTGCATCTCCTCCCACTCATCTGTGTTTAATGCTGGTCCCCACAAAAGCCAAGGGCCCATAGTTAATTGTCCTTTTCTGGCATCATTTCTGCAAGGAGCTAAGCCAATTCATTCCGAGAACGTTGCTTTCTGGTGATCTAGCTAGAGCTTGAGAAGCTGGAGAGGGAAACAGGCTTGGCTGGGCCTTTACAAACAACTCTTGCCCGAGTGGCCCTGTCCTAGGAGCTCAACAGGGAGACTCAGCTTCTGTCATTCAGCCAGACCAGGTCTCATTGCTATCAATGTGGCCAAATCACTGGCTACTCACCCACACCTTACCCACCTCTGCACCCTGGCCCGGAGATTAGCCCAGGTTCTCCCGAATCTCCTTTCACATAAATCCGTTCCTGGGGGTATTGGGCATCATTTCTGGGGCCAGGCACAGTGGTGAGCACCAGTTTAATCAGGGCTGGGACCAGCAACAAAGCTGCTATGAATACTCAATGTATGAAGGAGTCTTGGAGAGAGTAGGGTATCTATCTACTCAAGGTCACACAGTGAGTGACCAGCAAGCCTGTTGAACTCCAAATCCACATGCCTTCCATTATGCTGGCTATCATGACCTCCCACTCAAAGACCCCAAAGGGCCAGTGCCTTTGTGTCATTGGGAGGAGCAGCACTGAGGAACCTCCATCTATGTAGCTGGGTGGTTTATTCAATGAGAGTCCCACACTGATGGCTGCAGGGATTGGCTCAGAGATGGGCATGTGACTCAAGCCAGGGCAGTCAGAGTTAATCTTGGGGCTTTTGCTGGAACTGCTGGGAAAAGATGCCCTTTTTGTGATGAGGTTATTCGTAGAATGTTAGCCTGAAATTGCTGGGGACATCCGGGCTACTCCATGGGAAGGACCTACTTGTTACAAAAGCCAAATTAGGGGAAAGTAGAGACAAGTCATGGAGAGGGACGAATTGCTGACAATATTTTTTGAGGCTCTGGAATCAGCCACATGTTTCTACCTATACACTGCCTTTGACACACACAGCTCATCGTCTTCCAAAGTAGCCCCTTCTGTTTCTGAGCTGAAACCTAGCTCCTGGAATTTACACAGATTGGTCTAGTTCTGCCAATCTGAGGGGCAGCAAAAAGTTCTAATGGCAAATGGATATGGTTTCAAATCCCAATTCTGACATTTGCTCTTCAAATCAATTTAAACTTGGAATAATAATACCTATGCTAGTGATGTTGTGGGGATTAAAAAGCTTGTGCAGTGCTTTGCTCCTGTTACCATGTCATATCATCACTGTTATATCTGGTTGCAAATTGTGAGGCCTGGACAGTAGGGACTTCATTTTATTCAACTTAGGTTCCCCAGCATCTTGCAGTGGTTGGCATGGAGTAGGTGCACAACTGATGCTTGTCCAAATAAATTTGAAATATATTTTGACCTCTGAACCATTGTGAGCTATGTGGGGACAGCTGTTCTGTTACCCAAATCTTCTCTTCCTGTCCCTGTCCTCATCTTCACCATTTCTTTGCATAACACAAATGGTTTTCCTTCTCGAAAAAAATGTACTAACTCAATTATTCTGTGAATATTTATCAGTTACAACCAGAGGAATGAAAATAAGCTCCCATGGTACAAAGAACCCAGATGTTTGGGGTTAGTTGTTTTGTTTTGTTTTTTTTTTTAACACAATACTCAACTATTTTACTTATTTAATGTTTTTCTCAAGAAACAAAACAAAACCAATCTGCCCTAAAATTGAGATTCCTTTCTCACAGTGTCTCTTGCTGTCTGTTGGGAGTGATGTGGGCATGCTTGGCAATCACAATGGGCTGCTGACATGGGACAAGCAGGTAATGGGAAACAGCTGCTTGGCCTGCACTGTCTCTAAGCTCTAAATTAGTAACGAGGTGCCGCAGACAAAAGACAGGCAGTCATGGTTTGGGTGGAGGCCCCATGAGCAGCGATTAACTCATCTTGCCAAGTTCACCAGGCGAAGCAGAGTGTGCTGGGCTGGCCACGGTGCAGCAGGCAACTTCCCATGCCCACTGCTGTCTTTACAGCAGTGTGCACCCAGAGAGATGAGCCCACTGGCCAGATGGCGGCCTCCCTCTCTCTGATATTGGAGAAGACATCAGCCAACAGGGACTGAGGCTAAAGGCCTCACCTTCCTCTGTGTCCTGCAATAGCTTCCTAGCTCTACTCCATGACACTACACCACCTGGTAGTCTGAATAACTTTCTGAAAATGTCAATTAGATCAGCAGTCAGCAAACTATCTCATACAGGGCCAGAGTATTTTAGGTTTTGTGGGCCAGGTTTTCTCTGTCACAACTACTCAGCTCTGCTGTTGTAGCATAAAAGTAGCCGTACACAATGTGTAAATGATGGACAAGATTGGGTTCCAATAACTCTGTTTTCAAACAACAGGCAGCAGGCTGGATTTGGCCCACTGGCTATTGTTCGTCTCTCAATGGTCCCTCTGTTCAAAACCTTGCAATGATCCTATCCCCCCGAAGTAAAACCCAAGTTCCTAACCATGGGTCCCCAGGCCTGGACTGGCCCCTGCTGACCTCTCCACCCTTGTTTGGGACTCCAGTCCTCACTCACCACCCCATAGTCACAGTTAAGTTCGTTCCTGCCTCAACGCCTTTGCACTTACTGCTGTTTCCTCAGCCAAGAACACTTCCCCATCCCCACTTCACATCTTCACATGACTCACTCATTCCCATTTTTAGGTCTCAGCACAAATGTCACTTCCTCAGAAAGGCCACTCCTTCAACCCTCTGCAGTGGCCATCACCTCCCCGCTAGTCACTCGTTATCACAGCATCCTGTTTTATTTTCTGCATAGCACGTATCATAGTTTAAACTGATCTCTTTTCGTTGTTTACTGTTTCCTTGTGTTTCTCCCCCTGAAGCTCCAGGAGGGTAGGGAAGCTCATCTCCTTTGCCTATGCCCATAGAGTTGGAGTGCAGAATATTTGGAGAATAAACAAATAAATGAGTAAATGGCTGCTTCAGTAGCCTCCTCCTAAACAGTTTCCTCATCCTCCAGTTTCCTCCATCCCATTAGCCACTCTGTTGACAGTCTATCTTTGAAAAATTAATATCGGATCATGGCCTGCAACTGCTTTAACTTCTTATTGCTCCAAATCCAAATTCCTCACCATTACCCCAAAGGCCCTGCAAAAACAAACACCTGCCTGCCTCTCCCAGCCCATCTCCCATTCTAAAGAGCAGGCTGCCTGGAGGGTCCATGGATGTGACCCCGAAGGACACCACTTGGCACTGAAGGTGTTTTTGCATTGATATCAGAAAACGGGTTATGTTCCAGGAATTCACTTTGAACAAAAGAATGAGGCCATGAACACCTGACTCATGAGAGGCTGGGAAGTCATCCAGTTTCCTCAAATCACCCCACCCAGGTCAGGCTCTCTCCTGTGACACACTCTGGGTAGAAAGAGAGAACCCAACCTTTATAGACTGATGCCAAAGTCTAAGGGGCTTGAGCTTTTGAGGGGGGAGGGAGGTGGCGTAGAACATAGAGCTTTCCGTGCTCTTTCTGGCCTGACTGAAAACTACATGCAAATCTGTGAAATAAGTTAGTCAGAGAAAGATAAATACCATATGATCTCACTTACATGTGAAATATAATAAACAAAATAAACTGGTGAGCAAAAGAGATACAGAAGCATGGATACATGGAACGACTAACAGTGGACAGAGGGATGGGGCTGGGGGGAGATGGGGACTGGGTGAAAGAAGGTGAAGGGATTAAGAAAAAAAACATATATATAACACATAGACACAGACAACAGTGTGGTGATAGCTGGAGGGAAGGGAGTGGGAAGTAGGGGGAGGTGGACAAAACAGGGGAACATGGGAATGGAAAGAGACTTTGCTTAGGACGATGGGAGCACAACAGAGTATGCAGATAATGTTTTGAGTTGCACATTTGTATGGTTTAGTTGCAAAACGTGCATGGTTTGCGAACCAATGCCACCCCAATAAATTCAATTAAAAAAAAACTGCATGCAAAGCAAAATGAAAACGATTAGGGTGGAACTGCCAAGAAAACAAGTAAGCAGAGTGGGTAGTAGCTGTGGACTCCTCCTGCAACCATATAGCTGATAATGCTTTTTCCTCTGCTGCAAGTCAACTAGATTAAATTCTTCAGCAAAGGTAAGATCCCATGACAGCCCACACAGGTTTCATGTAGATTATTGAGATGAAAGATTAGAAAGCTACCACTTTATGGCTTCTTCTCAAATAAGCCTAGAAAATAACATCCACGTGGTTAAAAGTAGTACTGGTTATCTAACTGGTGTGTAAAGTAGATAATCCAAGTGAGAAGAATATCTACTTTTTTCACGGAAGTTAAAGGTATTTTCATTTAGGCGGGGCAGGAGGATTGGGGGAGACGAGGAGAGGGGAGGAAGTGGTGACCCTTAAGCATTTCTCCTTTTCTGAACTGGCTTTCCTGAACAGGTGCTCACTGATGCTCTGCAGTGCAGTGTTATCAGCAAGACACAACAAGCACCTTACTTTTAGGCATTTGTTAAGCCAGGCCAGTGCACTAGGCCATCAGGCTTATGAACATGGCCACTTAGCATCTCTGTCCTCCAATCCTATTTGATCTAGATTTGTTTCCACTTTATCTCATCTCCCCCATTGTGAATTCTTACTTCCCTGTCCTGAACTCCTCCCTCTTTCTGATTATCTCTGGATTTTACCCTTTCTTAACACTTGGGTCGTAGCCTACCTTGCTCACCCACCTCCCTTTTGTTCTACTGTCACCCATGGCCCTGACTGGTGCCCAGTAAATAAGCCTTGGCCCGGAGCCCCTGAGCAGGGAGGAGAGGTACTGTGCTAGATTACCATGATACGTCATGGAGAACAGGATAGACAGTCTCCCCACTCAACACATCTGCAACCTCTTCTCCAACATCCCATCCGTCGGCTACCGTCCTCTACCAGAACACCTCCTGGGCCAAGAAACTCTTGACTTCCTAGGACTGTCCTTTTCATTTCTGACAACTTTATCAGAAAGCTCGAGCTGTCAACAAGCTTGAGAGCTACCCTGAAGTCATCTGTTTCCTGCAGAGTGCTGACGGTGTGGTGTGACCTCCAAAGCAGCTGTCAACATACATTCTGCCTATCACTGCTGACCCCAGCACTGCAGCATGCGGCATGAATTAATCACTTCCACTTCTCACCAGCACCCGCTCATTGTGCTTTTTCTGCCTCTGGTCATTCATGCACAGTAGATAAGTGATAGCCATAGCACTGTGTAGAGCATGGGCAGAGTTCCGGGACAGCCAGATATAGCTCATTATCAATGCAGTTACAGTGTGTGGGCTCATTGAGATGTTAGGGGACACTTTATCAATGAGGGAGACTGTCCCAGAAACTCTGGCATGGGGTTTTACGTGAAAGAATGGAGGTGAAGATGAAGGCTGCTAAGATAGCAGGGCCTGCTTATCTGACACATTTTCCCAGTGAGGTCAAACATCAGTACCACGGCCATCTGCCCAGGTGGAAACAAACCATAGAATGCCAGAGAAAGACCTCAGAGGCTTTTCAGAGGAAGAAAATAGGACTCCGTAAAAGGACAGGAGTTGCCAAGTCCAACAGGGAAACAGTGTTGAGTCAAGTACACAAGAAAAGAAAAAGGGCCCCTTTGCCCTCTGTAAGTAGAATGGGGCTTTGAAGAGGAGGAGCAGGATCGCTGAAGCTGTGAACGTTTTGCTTTTCTGCTTTAAAACATATAAAGAGGTCAGTAGGAAGTCAGAGATGAGCTATTTCTTTAGAATCCCAGTTGAAGCATGGCTTTTCATATATATCAAATGTCCATACTTTTTAAAAATATATTTGTATTTATTTCAAAGAGGAAGGAAAAGGGAGATAGAAATAGAAACATCAATGATGAAAAAGAATCAATGATCAGCTGCCTCCTGAACATCCCACACTGGGAATTGAGCCTGCAACCTGGCCATATGCCCTGACCAGGAATCAAACAGTGACCTCCTGCTTCAGAGGTCAACATTCAACCACTTTGAATCATGCTGGTTGGGCAAATGTCCATATTTTATAAAATAATTTTACTCTTTTTCAGTTTTCGGTTTTCTAATGTACATATGAAAAATAAAATGACAATGAAAAGTATTGGTTCCATTAGGACAAGAAAGTTGCTAACTATTAAATGATGATAGTTTTACATCAATGGTATTTCATGATTCAAATAGAAAATTGGTTAGTTACAATTATGTTTTTTTTACATATATCTTTTTTTATTTTAGAGAGGAAGGGAGAGATAGAAACATCAATAAATGAGAGAGCATCACTGATCAGATGCCTCCTGCATGTCCCCTGCCAGGGATTGAGCCACAATCCAGGCATGTGCCCTGACCTCCTAGTTCATAGGTCAACGCTCAACCATTGAACCACACTGGCTAGACTGATGTTTTATTTCAGTTCATTGAAATTCATTCCACTAAATGTACTAGTATGTCTGATATGATATTATCATACAGGCCATTGTAAATTTGAAGTTCAACTCTAAATTTTAAAAATCACTTATTTTAGAGATAATAATATGCATAAAATTTTATTGGGGCACAGCAGCATAATACAATGTACTTACTAAATAAAAAGGGACTTGGGCCGAAACCGGTTTGGCTCAGTGGATAGAGTGTCTGCCTGTGGACTGAAAGGTTCCAGATTCGATTCTGGTCAGGGGCATGCACCTTGGTTGTGGACACATCCCAAGTAGGGGATGTGCAGGAGGCAGCTGATCAATGTCTCTCTCTCATCAATGTTTCTAACTCTCTATCCCTCTCCCTTCCTCTCTGTAAAAAATCAATAATAAAATATTTTTTTAAAAATGGGGGGGGGGGATTTGGAAAAGGCCTCTCTGAAGAAAAGTCTTTAAAGCTAAAATCTGAAGGATGAGTAATAATTCACCAAATGATGACTAATGGGAAGAATTTTTCAGATGGAAAAGGACGTGCACATTTTCGAGATGCGATAAAGCATAGCACATTGTAAAACTAGAAGAAGACTGTGGGGCAGGGTGTAGTACATGAGGGGCACAGGGCCCTAAGAGGAGAATGGAGGGAGGATAGGGTCAGATTTTGCAGAGTCCTGTAGACTGTGTTACAAAGGCTTTGGGCCCTAGCTGGTTTGGCTCAGTGGATAGAGTGTCAACCTATGGAATAAAGAGTCCCAGGTTTGATTCCAGACAAGGGCATGAAAAAAAAGGCTTTGGATTTTTGTTTTTCATTCCAAGTACAATGGTCGGTCAGCCAGTCAATGAGTAAACCATATTTCCAGGTAAGTGCCCAGTATTTTTTATGCTTCAAATGGCAAGAAAACAGATGCAAGACACTACACTGCCTTGAGGACAGACACGGTGTAAATTACCCTGTGTTCCCAAGAAGCAGATCACAAGCCAAAGATTGGAATGAAAATAGTTTATTTCATACCAGGAAGCACTTGCAGGAGAGTGAGAACTAAGATACAGAGGGGAGGAGCCAATAAAGCAGGTGCTGTCACACATGTTACCACTGTGGGCAGTTGGAGCTTAATTCCACTGGGAACTCTGGGAGCCAGCATAGAATAAGGTGATACCCTGATATCTTCAGAGATATCCTACCCAAGGAGAGTAGTGGTTGAGAGCTGCTTTTGGGGTTAAGGTATTAAAAGGCTAGTAGTTCTAGAGTGCCATGCTTGTGGTTAGAGCAGGCTCCAGCAGCTGGAGAAAGCCCTCAGGTAAAAATGCAGGTGCTTACAGGTAGAAGTCAGGGCAGCTTGCACTAAAACGG
The DNA here is from genome assembly GCA_004026805.1 of Lasiurus borealis. Classification (NCBI taxonomy): domain Eukaryota; kingdom Metazoa; phylum Chordata; class Mammalia; order Chiroptera; family Vespertilionidae; genus Lasiurus; species Lasiurus borealis. The sequence continues at coordinate 1,969 of PVJN01035994.1, read as the reverse complement.
AAAGACCTGGAGCAGAACTGTAGCCCAGTGTCAAACATACCAACATATGTATAATGGGAGTCCCAGAAGCAGAGTGGAGAAAGGAGCAAAAAGAATATTTAAAGTAATAATGGCCAAAATTTCTGAAAATTTGATAAAACACATATATCCAAGAATCTCAATGAATCTTATGACCCTCACTAAGATGTTAAAATCAAACTGCTGAAAATTAAAGGCAGAATCCTAAAAGCAGCCAGAAAGAGATAATTCATCACGTAACAAAGAATCCTTGATAAGAGTAACAGCTAATTTCTCTTCAGAAATCATGAGCTCAGATGACATATTCAAAATACTGAAAGAATAAAACAGTCAACCAAGAACTCTGTATCCAGGAATATTATCCTTCAAAAATGAAAAAGAAATTAAAACTTCCTCAGATATACAAAAACAGTTTATTGCTAGTAAACCAATCATACGAAAAATATTAAAGGTACTATTTCTAGTTGAAATGAAAGAATACTAAATAGTAACTTGAATTCACATGAAGAAATAAGGAATACTAGTAAAGGTAATTACAGAGTCAGTATTAAGGCATTTGTACAATAACTCCTCTTTTTTTCCTATGTAATTTAAAGGACAACTACATAAAACAATAATTATCAATATATTGATGGGCACAAAATGTATAAAGATGTAATCTGTGACAATCACAATATAAGTTATTATGGAGAGCAGAGCAACAACATAGGAGCAATGTTTAGTATACTATTGCAATTAGTTGGTATTTATTTGAATTAGATTTTTTAAAAATAAGATGTTAATGTAATTCTCAAGCAACCACTAAGACAATAAAAAACATATAGTTAAATAAAGAAAGAAATCAGCCCAGCTGGCATGGTTCAGTGGTTGAGCATCGACCTATGAACCAGAAGGTCATGCTTCGATTCCCAGTCAGGGCACATCCCTGATTGCAGACTCAATTCCCAGTGTGGGGCTTGCAGGAGGCAGCCAATCTATGATTCTTTCTCATTATTGATGTTTCTATCTCTCTCTTCCTCTCCCTTCTTTTCTGAAATCAATAAAAATATATTTTTTAAAAAGGAAAGGAATTAAAATTATATACTAGGAAATATCTAACAAATGAAGGCAGTTATGTAATGGATAAATTGAGGAATATAAAAGATATAAGATATATATGAAAAATAGTATTAAGGTAAAAATAAGACCTTCCTCATCAATTATTACATTAAATGTAAATGATTTAAACTCTACAATTAAAAGACAGACATAGGCAGCATGAATTTTTTAAATGATTAAAATAGGCTTAGCAGGTTTGGCTCAGTGGATAGAGTGTTGGCCCACAAACTGAAGGGTCTTAGGTTCAATTCCAGTCAAGGGCATGTACCTCGGTTGCAGGCTCAATCCTGGGCTCTGGTCAGGCAGCATGCATGAGGCAACCAATTGATGTGTCTCTCTAACTTCAATGTTTCTCTCTCTGTATCTCTCCCCCTCCCTTCTACTCTCTGTAAAAAATCACTGGAAAAATATCCTTGGGTGAGGACAAATCAATTAATAAATAAAATGATTAAACTATATGCTGTCTACAAAAGACCCATTTTAGATTCAAAAATACAAATACTACTAGGTTGAAAGTGAAAAGATGGAAAAATATTACATGTAAACTATAACCTAAAGAGAATTGGAGTGATATACTGCTTTCAGACAAAATAGACTTTAAGACATAAATTGCAATAAGAGACAAATAAGGATAGTATACAATGATAAAAGAGTCAATCTGTCAAGAAGATATAACAGATATAAACACATATGTACCTAACAACAGAAAACCAAAATATATGAAGCAGAAATAAAGGGAGTAATAAACTGTTTTATAATAATTCTTGGAAATTTCAACACTTCACTTTCAATAATGAATAGAACAACGAGAGAAAAGACAAATAAAGGAAAGAACATAGGTTAAACCACAAAA
>PVJN01035993.1:0-21764 GCA_004026805.1 Lasiurus borealis | reverse complement strand
GCGTCGCCCACATGATGCCCGACATCCTCTTGGCCCTGACCAAAGACCAGAGGCTCACGCAGAAGGTGGTCTCCAACAAGCGTCTCATCCTGGGCGTCATTGGCAGGGTGGCGAGCATCCGCGTGGACACCGTGGACGACTTCGCCTACGGAGCCGAGATCCTGGTCAATCACCTGGACAAGTCCCTCCAGAAGAAGGCGCTGCTCAACGAAGAGGTGGCCCAGAGAGCAGAGAAGCTGCTGGGCATCACCCCCTACAGCCTGCTGTGGAACAACTGCGAGCACTTTGTCACTTACTGCAGGTTCGGCACCGGGGTCAGCCCCCAGGCAGACAAGGTACAGCTAGCTGGAGGAGACTTTGCCGGTGGGCTGGGCGGGGCCGCCCCCACTCCCATCCCTAACCATTTCTCTCCCCTGGCTGGGATCAGGCACTGAGTTTCGAGTTTTAGCAAAGGCTCTGGTGTTCCTAAGGGAGACAATGTAAGTACAGTAAATGGCCGTGTGTCTTGCAGGGCATCTCAAAAGGCGCAGTGGAGTATGGCAGTGCAGCACCGCTGCCCACTACAGGAGAGCCGCCCGGCTATTGCCACTGAAGTCATCAGGGTGTCCGCCCAGCGTAGTTGAGATGACAAAGTCCGCAGAGGGCGTGCAACTTTCCCCAAGAGTTTTCAATTGGCAGGAAGGTGTCCAGAGTTTATATTTAATCCCTAACACTGTGTACAAAAGTGATGCGCATTAAAAGTTCAGGATTAAGAGTTCAATCCTGAACTTTTTATGGGATTACATTCTCTGTAGTTTTCAATAAAAGTTCTGTATTTATATAGGCAACTGATAATCTATTTGCCAGAGGTGTTATTACAGCGGGGCTGTTACAAGATGTGGAATCAAAAAAGTGAACTCTCAACATCTACATTCTTTCATAAGTCATGAGAGAAATTCTAGTTTTTCTAGTAGACAGAAAATAGGGAATAAGGAAGCTTGCAGCATTCTCCCTCTGTAAACTGCAGAGAGTGAATTCCCCTTGCTTAATATAAACTAACAAAATTCCCAGTCAGAAGATCTCCCTGGTATATCTCCTGCTCCTGTGTGGGCTTTAGACATGTCTTTTCCAGGGTATGTTGAAATTTTTGTGTTGGCTTTCATTCCTATCTAGACTCCCTTATTGTTAAGCATCCTTTATCCATTAGTCCCAAAGGTGGGTTTTCAAGAAGAGCCATTGGCTGTTGGAAGGTAATTTTAGTGTGTGAAGTAAAACAAACAAACAAAAATATCAGAATTTAAAATGGTAAATTAGCCATAAATCCAAAGGAGTGGGGGCATGAATATTTAGTTCCTTTTCCTCAGATCTCTTAAATTTTAAAAGTAGCTAACACTTTAAAAAAATGCCTGCATCATTTGCAATTAGAAGCTTTCTCAGCCTGTCCCTAAGTTGTTAAATAAGTAGTGTTAATGTTCAAGCTTAACAATAGAAGCGTAGGTAATCGCAAAATGACCTTCATGGTTGACTCTTCTTCACATTTATATATTTTTTAGACCAAAAGAATCTGAGTCTATGTAACCAATATTTTTATTGCTCCATATTTTGATTTTTTTTTTATCCACATTGGAAAATCTTTCCTCTGGAACAGAGCATGAAAGTATTATGCTTTTATATATGTGTGTGCATCAAACGCCTTGTGATTATTTGTAGAGGAACAAAGACTCAATCTAGGAATGCTTTTGTGGAATGCTTTTTTCAAGAATCACAGCTCTAGGCCTATTTAGAAATGAACTTCACCACATTTACAAACATGGGCTCCAAAGTACACAAAAGAAAACATATCAGATTTACTTAGGATCCAAGCAAATTATTTCTCCAAGATAACAGTATTTTCTATTGGGTAATAAGGAGTTACTCTTTGATGGAATACATACAGCTCTGTATTATATATTTCTACAAAAAGAAACACAGTGTAAGTACCTTTTTAACGTAGTAAAATATTGAATTTGCATACCTAAGTAGTTGGAGTAGTTTTTCTTCTTTGGAAACTTTGTAGGGCTTTATAGAAGTAGAGAAGGGTTTTAATTGCTGTTGCTGCATAACACCTCTTGTGAAACTTGAGTTTTTGTCTTCACTTTGAATGGTTTAACAAACTGGCTACAGAATAGACTTCCTAGGGGGGAAAAATCCCTATCCCAATTTTTCCCGTTCTCAGAACTGCTTGTTGGACATGCTCTGTGAAAATTAGGTCATTGATGCTGAAGGAGGACTGATTTCTACTTTCCAGAAACAATGAGGAATTATTTGGTTCAGAATCTCATTTTTGAATTCTCCATATATAAAACTATTACCAGGTTAACATGAGAATTGCAAAGTTGTCTCTTAATTTTGAGTTAGAAAGTTAAAAGTTAATATATCACCAAATTTTAGAATGGTTCATTGAATGAATTGAATTCACCAATAACAATGGACAATTTATTATTTGAGATTAGAGATCTCTTTGCTCATCTAATTTTAGAATATATTATTATTAATTAACAGTTTAATGCTTTTAACATTCAATCCTGAACTTTTATGGGATTACATTCTCTGTAGTTTTCAATAAAAGTTCTGTATTTATATAGGCAACTGCCATGGATAATCTATTTGCCAGAGGTGTTACTACAGCGGGCTGTTACAAAATGTGGAATCAAAAAACTGAACTCTCAACATCTAAATTCTTTCATAAGTCATAAGAGAAATTCTAGTTTTTCTAGTAGACAGAAAATAGCCTGGAAAATTGTGCTTTATTATTTGGTATATATGATTCTTCTTAGACTTAGCCACCCCTTTTTGACATTCTTAAATTTTATTTTCTAGTTTTGTGAAAATTTGAAGATAATTATTCGTGATCAGAGAAGTGTTCTTGCTTCGGCACTCTTGGGATTGGCGGCTATAATCTGTCTGGGCATGGCATCATATACTACTCTTCCTGCTATTTTTATTCCATTCTGCTTATGGATGGCTGGCTAACTTCATATCCTCACGTCAGTGTGTGTATTTTGTGTGTAAATATGTTCATATTTATAGAGCACAAATCAGTATAAGCATCGTCAAGAAAAATGTGACTGAAACATTGTGTTCTGGATAAAAATGTGATTAAGAATCACACAAAGTGCTTACTGTGTAAGCCCAAGAACAAGGCTTTCTGAATCTTCCTCAGGCAGTTCCATTTTGAAGCTCTGTGCAAATCTTGGAAACCTGACAACTGTGACAGACTTCATCATTACAAGAAAACCAGCCTCTAAGATGATGGCCACAGGAGATAGTTTTTTTTTTTTTCCTCCAGTAATCACTGCTCTTCTCCGTTAGGCCAGAATCTGAAGATCAGAAGACTTATTGAATGAGATCATCAACTTCATTGTAAATTTATTCATTGAAAAACTTGTATTAAACTGAAAGAATTTCTTTTGTTCAGATGAAAACATGTTTGATGATTGGCCTAAACAGAAATTCTCTATCTTTTTTTATGTATTATAATTCCCAATGAGTCAAGAATATTTCATTACTTGAAACCATATTAGTAAAAATTTAAGGTTTACTGATAAAATAACTGGCCAGAACTATGGAAATCTGTGTTTTCCTGCAGAAATAGCTACTATAGCATCAGTTGAACAATTTGATGTAGCTTTACTTAATAGGAAGCCTAGCATTCTTCCCCCTCCCCCTTTAACGTGCCACTGTGATCACTTTAAACGACACTAAGAGGTAAATGGATATAGGATTGCAATAATTTGGATACTTGGAATGTATATGTACCAATTAGGTATTTGGATATCTACATATACCTCAAACTGATGAGAAATTAAGTTTGTTCTTGACTGGTTTATTATCATACCAGTGTGGAGCATTTGTAGAGGTGAATGTTACAACTAATTTAGTCCGTTTTCTTATACCTTTGCCTGTGTTGTAACTCACATATATGACTTTGAAAGGTTTAGCTTTTAGAGCACTTACTAATGCATTGTATAATTTTTAAAAGCCCTCAGATTTGCTTTCTAGACCATTTTTTTCCCAATTTCATTGCCAAGTATAGCTCCCATCCTTAAAAGAAGAATGCCATTGCAGCATATAAGCCCCAAACAAGAAGGTCCCAAGGGAATAACTGTTAGGGATATTTTGTGTCTTAGTACTGCCAGGCATATAAATTGATTATACCAAGGCTGTTTTAATATTTGAATTGAGATGTAGTGGTGTTAAAGCAAGCATTCAAGTACTTTAATCAAAATTAACAAATTCTAAAATTAAGCCAAAAGCTAGACTTGTATTTCAAGTATTAAAGTTACCTAATAAACTACCAAGAATCACAAAATAAGTCACATAATGAGTGTTATGAGGAAGTTGGATGAGTCACTCAATAATCCAACCTGAACAAATTTAAGAGCAGATTTTAGTAATTGATATTTTATTACCATTAATTTACTCACAATAAATTCAGTTGGAGTTTAGTTTTGTGTTCAATCATTTAAATATTTTAAATAATTAAAACTTGAAATGGCAATACCACACAATAAAGTTGTTCCATGGGCCTGTTCTGACCACTTAAAAAAGTTATTTCAAGTATGTACAAATAAAAGCAACCACCAGCCCTGGCTGGTGTGGCACGTGTTGGTTGGGAGTCATCCCATGCTGGCTGTCCCGGTTGTGGGCTCAATCCTCAGTACAGGCATGCAGGAGGCAGCTGATCAATGTTGATTGATGTTGCACTCTAACATCAGTGTTTCCCTTCCTCTCTATAAAATCAATAAAACTATTCTTAAAAAAAAAAAAACACCACGATGAAAAATGCATTGTATTAGTGTTGTTTTTTTTTTCCACTTACTGTATATTACCCTTGTAGCAATTGTTTAAAGTCATTCTTAAAAAATATGGTGTCCTCATAAGTAATTAACACCTTTTTGCAGACCTTAGTATTTTAAGTCATAAAAGCCAGGGTCTAATGTTAAATCTGTGTTCAAAGATTATAATCCCTGATTAAATGCCAAGAGAAGTACTTAAGGTTAGAATTAACATAGTCTTGACTCACTTCATATTCTTAAAGCAAGATTCAATTCATCATTCACTTGAGTACTCACTATATGCCAGAGACTGACCTATTTCAATTTCATGGTCTAAACTGAATCATTCTAACTAACCATATTAAAGTGTACACAGTGCTACGGGAACACAGGGGAAGAAGACATTAAATTGTCAAATAAATCTCTCTGAAGGAGGCAATGCTAACATTAAGGTGAGAAATAGTAAGAGGTGATCGTATCACACTGATGTGTTATTTCACTGTTTACAGAAGAGGGATCTGGAGGGAGTTTTATTTACTAAATGTTCTGCAACATTAGACTTTGTTGAACTTAGAGAAAAGGAGAGCTTTTGCTTTGTTGGCTCAGCTTGATTAGTTGCTTAACTAGGTAGAAAAAGATGTAAATATCCCTGATTGTGGTTGTGGAAGAAATCCTGCACTATTAAATGTGTCTTGTAATAAATTTCAAGACAGCATCATCAGTTAAGATTGATCCTTGTGATCCTGCCATATATGAGCTCATATGCTCCTAAAGTTCTCACATGTGAAAAGGTAATCAAGTAGTATCTAATGCAGCTTCTTATTTTTATTTTGTTTTTTGCCATATTCAAGTGAAGGTCAAATAGGACTACTGCGACTAAGATGAAATAATGCCTGAGTTGGTATTGTGCAGGTATTGGGGATGAAAAGGTCAATGAGACATGGATCTTTTCCTTAAAGTTTATGGCCACATTGGTATAGAAGACACAATAGAGCTGATTGAAGGCACAGAAAAAGAAGTGGTTAGTTTTAACTATAAGGCCAAAATTATAGGGACTGTGTACTGAGATGAAAAACAGGTGTTTTTCAAGAGGTAGATTTGGCAAAACATTTTACACATGAGCAAAAGCATGAAAACTGTCCACAATATGTCTGGCACATAAGTGTGAGATACTCTACTATTATTTTAAATATGTATGCATAAAAGTTGACTGGACTGAAAGCATGCAACTGCAGGCACATTTGGGCAAATGCAAGTGGTTCAGAGGCTAGAGCAGAGCAAGGCTAATGAGAGATGTGGGAAAGGAAAAAAGTAATCAGGTGGTACAAGTCTTGTGTGTAGACCAAAAAATGTGGACTTTATGAAGAGGCAATGGAGATTTAGGGTTCATAAAAGTAACTCCCAAAAGTATGAAGGAAAGCTGGGAGTATGATGCAAGGCAGGACAAGAGCATCTATCAGGATACTAGCTATAGTCCTAAATCTTTCAAATAAAGGCCTGTAATTGTGAGGGTGGAGAGAAAACATGTCAAGAAAGTGTCAATAGACTTCAGCCAAAATCCTTATGTTTGAATAACTCTTGGTGGGGTGTCAGAGAGGAATCATATGTCTCATCAGAAAGTTGATTCCTGAAAAATGAATGTGTGTATACTGCATATTCCAGGTACTTATGCTGCTAGAAATAGTTCTAAGGACAGCAAATATATAAGGATTTGTCATTTAAAAACTTAGCTTTTCAGAATATGGATATGTTTATTTTTCCATTTTCTATTTCATGCTATTACTGTCAAATAGAAAAAAAAATGTTAGTCTGTAATATCACATACCAAGGGCAAACCCTTGTTATAGGTGAGAAGCATATAACAAATGATAGTTGCCAATTTTGTTTTATATTGCTCTATTGAGAAAGTTTTACCTAACCGAAATCTATCAGTTCAACTGGTTTTATATTTGGTATATATACATGTATATTAAATAAAATCAATTTTACATACTGTCCTCTATATTTGAAATTAAAACTTTTTGTGGATCTGCTTTCAGACTGATATGGTCTATGTTACCTACATCTTAAAGCTTACCCTGATTATGCAAAAAGTGTTCTGTGCAACATTAAATGAAAAACCTCTTCTCCATTCCACAAAAGAAACAATTAGAGTCCTGGACATGGGTCTTCTAGTCAGCTGTGTAATGCCATCAAGGCAGCCTGTTGCTTTAGCCCTGGCCATGGGTGAGGAAGAAATGAGGTATGAATAGAAGCAAGATCCAGGGCCACACTTGATGGGCACTACCAGCATTGCCAAGGAACACAGAAGTTACTGGGCCGAACCCATAAACATCTAACTGCATTTCAGGTGTGAAAAATTAGGCACAGAGGTTGAGATGTTTTTTGATTATGCAAATAATCAGAGCAGGAGGCAGAACTTAACTCTAGTTTTCTTTCCCTCACTCAACATTGGCCCAGTGAGGTCTCCCATGAATTGGACAAAGTTTCCTACAATGAATGTATTAATTTCTTGCAGACCTTCTGTGTACTCCAAGCAAAGGACCAGACAAAAATGAACTACTTAGCATTTTAATCCTGTGGTTGCTTAGTATAATGAGAAAAAAATGGTAAGTAAATAGATTTCAAAACAATGAAAGGTCACCTATTAGCTCAATGTACCTTCAGATTAGGTGGCATCTTTGGGCCAATCAGTTGTGGCTAACTCGCACAAACACGTGCAAGGCATGGTGAACCACTCTAAAGGAGCTCTTTCAGCTGACTTTCCTCTGAAAATGGCTATCAGCTTACATGGGAGATAAATACCTGATTATCACCCTAGCTCATTTTGCAACAATGTAGAGAATGAACGAGGTGAGATATAAGCTTAAAGTTCTATTACCAAAATGTAAGAAAAAAAAAAGAGGACTTGATGTAAAACAGTGGCAGAGGGGATGGAGAGGAGAGCTGAGAAAGGGGGGCTATTTCATAGAGTCTGGCAGGGTGTATGTATGTTAATGCCTTAGTTTCTCCTTTCCTCTCACCCTCCAATATGTGAGGGCTTCACACTGCCAACTGAGCTAGAAACCAGTTGACAGGAGAGCCTGGGAAATAGCCCTCTTGGAAAGACAGAACTGTAGCTCAGGAAGAGTAGGCCAAGACTGGGCACCAGGATAAGTGTGCTGATTGTACTGTGTTATAGTAACACTGGTGAATTTAGAGGAGTGGCCCTGGGAGAAGTAGGATGGACCTGGTTTGGGATTTATAGTTTGAGTGGCCTAGGGTCCTCACATGTAGAAATATCGAGTAGACACTTGGAGTCTCATTCCTAAGACAGAGCTCAGAGATGGGAATATATTTGGGGATTATAATAGTAGTGGTTGAAGCCAAGGATATGAATTAGAGCATCTTTGAGGAGTCTGTGAAGATTATTATTTTTTAAATATAAAGATGCAAAACTAAGTTCAAAAGAGAGAGGAAGAAAGATCAAGAACAGTTTCAGAAAAAAGAATGAAGAATAATAGTACAAAAGTTTAAAGCAGACACTGTGAAAAAGCCCAGGAGACGTGAGTTTTGAAGGTAAGCATACTAATATATCAAGATATAGAAGAGATAAGAACTGAATAATTTTCCTATTAGATTTGACAAATAAGAAGACCGCCAGTGACCTTGATTAATAAGCACCCCACTATTACTAGGTAGGGGGTGTTAAAAAGGTTGGGAGAAGAAGGCACATTGTGTGTTGAAATGTACATGAGTGTGGCCTCTTTTTATAAAGTTTGATGGGGAAAAGAAAACAAAACGAGACTCAGAAAACAGAGTGTTCACTAACATCTCTGTTTTCACGTCAGCATTCTTTGGAATGGACCATACTGTCAACTGTTTTATGCCTCATTTTAAGAAGCATAAATCATAATTTAACTTTCTTTTCTGAGGAACAAAACACTCTGTGATATCAGAACTGCACTCTCAAAAAAGTGATTCCTTTCAGAGGGTTATCAAATCAATGACTGATTCAATTCCCATTTCTATTGGCTTCTTTAAAAAGAACACTTATTCAGATGGAAATTCAAAAAGTGAGAAAGGGTCGAAATTAAAAAACAACCCTACTGCATAGACTCTAGAGTCTTGGGCTCATTCAAACAACCTGTTGAGAAATGACCATTTCTTCCCTTCATAGAATGATGGAGTGGAGAGATCAATACAAAATGCAAGACTCAGATTCAAATGCTTTGGGCCCCTTTCAGTAGCATAAGATCAGAAGTACTTCACACTCTCTGTAACTAAAATATTCATTTAAAAAGCATAATGAGAGACTAACAATCCAAGTAGCTAACATGTCCAATGAAAATTGCACAAAATAGTATCATATAATGTGTCCTTTGTCCTATATTGAAAAGTTTGAAACCATCTTATCTGCTACCTGACATAATCACCTATCCTTTGAAGAAGAATGTTAGTATTTCTGAGAAAATCTCCTTGTTTATATTGAGTCAAACAAAGAGCCCAAATTCCAAAATTTAACAGATACACAGCTCTTGTCTGTTAAGGCTGGCTCTGCCCGTAGTTGCCCCAAAAGATCTGCTCAGGCAGAAAAACCAGAGCTTTAAGCTCCTCGTTGGTTCAGACACCTGATCTGACCAGGGTTCTTACTGCTGGTAGAAACCAAAAAGTTAGCAATTGCTAAATGCTTGAGCAACATGAAAATATTTTTTTTAGTTTATAAGACTCCCCTAACTCTTCTCTCCATCCACCTCTCCACACACATCTCTCCACACTTTACTTCTGATAAGCCACAGACAAATGACTGCCAGGGAATTGAACAATAGAAGATACTTTCACTTCCTATCACAACTAATTTTTGCTAGATGAGAACTTAAAGGGACACTGCTATTGGAGATGATTATTTTAAAAACCATATAGGAATTTCAGACAAAGACAAGCTGGAAGAAAATCTGAAATTGAAAAAGATGAAGAAAATGGATTTAGAGCACCACAGCAGTCTGGAGGATGAGGTTTTTCTTAGGTGAACAGCTACCCAATACTTGCTTCCCTTTCTACAGCTGCTGCTGCTGCAGTGGCTGCTATGCCTCCCTCTGTAGCTCAGATGTCTCCTCTTTGTTAGTGCTCTTTCTCCTAACCTCTCTGGAACCAAGTGAGCTATTTTTTCAGAAGAGATTTAGAGAAAATGTACTTTTTGCACGTGTTCTCCACCTATAACTGAGTGATAGGTAGAGAAACAAAGACTCTTTTAGAGCAATGATTCCCTGAATATGGCCTTGGTTCTTGCCAGGCTTCATACCCTCTCTCTCCCCCCCATGGAAAGTATGCATGTGCAATCAGTGGTTATTCTATATATTTGGAAATAATAATCCATATGTAATAAATAGTATGACAATATTAGCCAATAAAAATTTTTTATTAATACCCCCCATTTTCTTGCATTCTTAATAAATGAGAGTATCCTTTTCACAGTATGCATTTCATTAGGTTTAATTGCCTTCATAAAATAAATTGATTTTTTTAAACTTTAATATCAGGTAATTATAAGTTTCCCTTATTCTGATATCCTATAGTACTGTTCCTTAATGAGCACTATATTGGCCACCTGAATCAGAATCATTCAGGAAATCTGTTAAAATTGCAGGTTTCTGGGCCACATTCCACATGCAATGGAGCAGTGATTACTCCATAGCTGAATATCTGAATATCAAAAACATTATTGTTCCTTTCCTCTTTAGTAACATGATCTTTATTTAGTTGGGGTTAGCAGTACATCTACAGTGGTACCTCGAGATACGAGTGCCCTAACATACGAGATTTTTGAGATACGAGCTATTTTTGCTTTGAAATACGAGTAACATTTAAGATAGGAGTAATCATGCGGATCGGCCCCCCAGTTTACTGCGACTCGAGCGTCTCATGGTTTCCCACGCCTCAAGGTTACGGAACGAATTAAACTCGTATCTCGAGATACCACTGTATTAGAAGACCACATTTCCTGGCCTTATTTTCCAGGTGACAATGTTCTGATCAATCTAATGAAAGCAGAAGTGTTGTGGAGGAATTCTAGGAATGACCCTTGAAAGGGAAGAAGTGCACTTTTTCTTTCCCCATTTCTCTTACTGCCAGTCTGGAAGCAGACACAAGAGCTGGAGTGCCAGCAGCCATTCTGAATCATGAGGTGACCTGGTGGCTGGAAGACAGGCATCTAGGATAGTGAAGCAGGAAGAAGGAACCTTGGGTTCCTGTGGTGATACCATATCAGATTTGGACTGTCTTCCTCCACAGGAAATAAGCTGCTCATTTCTTCAGGCAATTGGAGTTATTTAGAGTATTCTTTTCTATGTAGTTGACCTAATCTCACTTAAAAAGAAATATGCTGATTCAAAATTTGAGGGTTTAAAAATTTTGCATATTTAACCACCTTAGATAATTCTTGAACACAATCAATTTAGGAACCACTATTTTACAACTACTTCTTAGACCAGTCAGAGATGTAGATTGTGTACTTTACATCTTTGTTTGTATTGCCCAGGGTTTAATACCATGATCAACAATAAGAGACAGTCCATTAAAGTCTACAGAATAATAAGTGGGTAAAGAAAGTCAACTGTGTTACTCCTAATTTTTTCGTTTAACTATCAAAGATGTTTCTTGTGGAAAGGCTCAAGAAATAGTTGGAAGATAAATCTTTTTAAAATTCTGCTTTGAAAGTCCTAAATAAACCACACCACACCAGGAGCTGTGACACCAAAGCTTCTCAAATGTGGTGGTGGTTCTGCCTCTAGAGTCCTTCACAGACTTTGTTATCAAGGAAGTATGAGTCCCATCCCATATTCCTACTCAGTCCTTTGGTGCTGCTAGCGTCATGGGGAGGAAATGCTTCTTCATGGTGTGTGTGTAGACAATATGGACATACACACATTATTTTATCAACAAAGTAAATTTCTAAGTTCCTGGGCATTCTATGTCCTCCAACATTGTATTAATTAGTACTTGTAATAATTATGCTAATAAAATGCCAATGATTTGAATGAAAAGTTGTGGTGCTCAGAAATCATGGATGATATATGTTAATGATCTAATATTCTTAGTGACCTACCTGCATGCTTCAAAACACTGATTATTTAACTTTTCTAAAAGGGTGCAAGAAATCCAGCTCTTGGAGCCTCTATTTCTAGATTCCCTATCAGTCTTACCCAACTTATCATCTTTTCCTTTTGCTCTGTATGCCAGAGATTCTATAATTAGTATCATAGGTCAATGAAGATGGTATAGTGGTTGCTAAATTCAAATCTATAATATCAGCAGCAACATCGAAGTCAGAAAAACAAAACAACCTAAGATTTAGTTTTCTTCCCTGTAAAATGGAGATAAAAATAGTGCTTCTAATAAATCAAGTTGACTGCAGAATAATTAAGATAAAGCATTTAAGTTTTAAGCACAATGCCTAAACAAAGTGATTAAAAAATATAACTGTGACTGGTAATTCTTTCTTCTGTTAAATATTTCAGCTTAATTCTGTGTTTCTGACTAGATGATAAAACACTGTGAAACTTACATACATTCTTTAAAACCTATTCTGTGACATTAAAAATATATTTTTATTGATTTCAGAGAGAAAGGGCGAGAAAGAGAGAGAAACATCAATGATGAGAATCATTGATCAGTTGCCTCCTGCACGCCCCACACTGGGGATGGAGTCCACAATCTGGGCATATGCTCTGACCAGGAATCAAACCGTGACCTCCTGGTTCATAGGTTGATGCTCGACTCCTGAGCCATGCAGGCCAGGATGTGACATTTTTAATAAAGAAGACAAACAGAATCACTTTCCTCAAATTTAGCCATTTGCCAGATTCTGCTTCTAATATCTCCAAAATTAGTAACAGTATGGCAACCTGATATTGCCTATGTTTGTCAGGTGAGTCTGTTGATCACAAGACCAAATTCATAACCAGCCAACTATAGCTAGCTACTGTGGCCATTACAGTGAATGTGAAGTTCCAAAGACTTAAAAAAAATAAACAAATGCATTGGGGTGACATTAGTTAATAAAATCATATAATTTCAAGTATACAGTTCTATGATACATTATCTATATGTTGCACTGTGTGCCCACCACCCAAAGTCAAATCTTCCATCACCATATATTTGACCCTCTTTACCCTTTACTATCCCCTACCCCCTGGTAACCACCCTACTGTTGTGTCTATGAGCCAAATACTTTCTTAACCCAGAAGCAACCATAGACAGTTGTGCACTCTTTTTACAAGCTAGACTTAATCCTAAATCTTTTATCTGGTGCTTAAAGTAAATGAGCAAATAGATCTTACACTTCTGTCATTCCAGCTAAAAGCCTGAACGCATGGACCAGCACTAGCAACTCTATGCCTTCTATCATTTGATACCTCACCATGCCTGCTGTCTGGTATTCTACGAGGTAATTAATAAATATGAGTAGGAATATTAGTTGTAGTATCACTAGTGATAAAATTATATTCCCAATAAACATTTGTTAAATAATTTATATTCTTCTATTTATACATAATAGAGGACTATTTTTAAATAACTAAATATACTAGGACATCTGTAATAAATTTCAGAGTAACATCTTGTTTTTAATGCTAGGTCCTTTTTCATTTTCATATGAAAATTCAGTGAGGCTAGTCTTATATTCATTAGAGCAGTATTTTCTAACAAGTGTTCAATAGGTGTTTCTCGGGTTATAAATAGGCACTGCATGATCCCATTGGGTGATTAAATAAGTCAAGCCTTGACTTAAACAGTTAGGACATCTCTGAACTTGTATAAACTATTGTGCACTGAGCATCTCCAAGACGGGATCTGAGGTTTTTTTCAAGTTTATTTGATAACATTACTATTTACTTCAAGGAACATGTTCTGGTTCAAGCATTGTACTGAACACAGTTTGAGAATTTAAGGTTAATGGTATTGAAATATAGGTATCACTATTTTATAAACAAGAAGGCATACAAGGAGTAGTTTGGAGAGAGAAAAGGGATGAATGTGAGGTGGATGCTATATTAGACTCTTTGCATTTAATATCCATACTAGTCACTGATGCAGTCCGCAGAAATGCCACATTCAGGGTACCAAGGATGATACCTCCTAGATCCCTTTGTTGGTGGCTCCATGTAACCAGTCCCACCTAATGAAATGTTATTGGAAAGGACAGGTATCATTTTAGAATCTGGCATGTAATTGTCCATGTGAGATGGTCTAGAGTTCTCCTTTCCCTCTGCCATGGCCAGTTGCATTGTAACAGTTACTGATGCTCCATCATTCTGGGTTGCTGAGTGAAGAACTGAGGAATGGGAACAAAGCCACAGCTACTGTAACCCAAGAGAGAAATAAACCTTTATTATTTTAAGCTGAAATTTGTGGGATTGTTTATTATTGCAGTATAAAATCTAGCCTATCCCGACTGTTTCAGTACCTTATTTAATCTAGACAACTAACATACAAGGCAGGAAATATTGTTATAAATGCAATTAATGTGAACGTGGAGACTTTGGGTGGATAAATAATTTATATCCAAACTCATACTGCTGGCATTTAAAATGTCATATTCCAAAGACCACTGTATTTAATCCACCTTGTCCCACTGATAGAAAAAAAAATGTTTTAAAATACAACTCATTAGACCTCCTAAAATGCTTAGAAATCAGTAGGTGTTAGACAAATATTTGTTTAACAATATTGCCCATGCCCTTGAACTACTCTGGGGTTAGTGAAAGGATAGAGTCCTCTACTGTGTCAGTTAAGTATACACCTTGAGATTAAAGAGAAGGCTGGCTGTAAAATTTCCTTTAGGGTCTGCAAGAATTTCAGCTTCACCATAATTTCAAATGAAGGGATAAATAAACAGAGCAGCATAAATAGTCCAAAAGCTAACTTTGGAGTCAAATTTTTACCAGTTTCAAAAACTTTAGCTATAACTTTTCTAAACCCTGACATTATGAACATGGTCATATTTTGAAAATAAGTACACTACTATATCTCCATCTCCCTCCTTCTACATATTAGTAATTTGGGAAATTATATAGAAATTCCTTTTCTTTTATGAGGTTACATAAGGAATTCAAACTTGTGAAAAAAAAATAAGCTACCTCTAATTTTTAAATTGTTTCCACAGTTTACATTTTAATATGTTATTATGACAGAACAAGACTCCTTTTTTTTTCCTTTTTGTCATAAGGGCTTAGTAATTCAGTGATGCTAAGACACAGGTTGAGATGAAAATGTATCTCATTTTTTAAAAATATATTTTTTAAAGATATAAAAAATATATTTTACAGAGAGAAAGGGAGAGGAATAGAGAGTTAGAAACATCGATGAGAGAGAGACATCGATCAGCCGCCTCCTGCATGCTCCCTACTGGGGATGTGTCCACAACCAGGATATATGCCCTTGACCAGAATCGAACCTGGGACCTTTCAGTATGCAGGCTGATGCTTTATCCACTGAGCCAAACCGGTTTCAGCATATCTCATTTTTAAAGAATGAGATTTGAAATAAAATAAGTAAAAGCTGGCAAAAAAAAGGTTGTTCCAGAGATTGCACCTACAAGTGGATCTTATCTTCGTTCTTTCTATTCATTTGGATCACCTTTCCCTATAAACTTGCCAATAAACTTATAACAAACCTTAATTTGAGATTTGTTCCTGAAAAAGAATTCTAGTTGGTATAAGTATTTTAGATCCTCTTTTCTAGGAGTCTTGAGAAATAAAATTAAAAGCCATTCATTTAACTTTACATGTAGAGAATACAGTTTTTATAGCATTTGAAAAATACATCTATTTATAGACTATGGATAATACAAGATTTAGAAGGAAATTGACCCAAAGGATATACAATGTTAAGTACTGGAATAGGGATGGTCTTTAAATAATACTGTCTTTTCTAAAGCAGGGTTCTGTGGCCTGATTCTAATGCCTATTGAGAAGCCTTTGTTTATTTGGTTTTCTTTATACTTGCCTGGAGGTCCCAAGGGGAAAAGAAACTGGAAATAGAAAACAACCCTTCAAGAACCTCTTTTGTAACTCACAATATCTCCACCTAGTGATATTTTAAGGGTCCTACAGCAAATCTTTTAAAAAAAAAAAGTGTTTTTTTTTTTTAACTTTTCAGACAACTATGTCTAACAGAATTTCAGTTAGTTTAACTTTAAACATGTATTTAGAATTACTGGAAATTGAAAAGGCACCAACATGAATCTTTTTGTGGGGAAATAAACAAGCAGTCACACATGTCAATCAATAAGATAGATCAATTACCATACTTATAGTTCTTGATGTGGAGAAATTACACATTAAAAAAATTTTAGGTATATAATTAGTCTAGGTTTTCTAGTGCTTTATTTTGAATGCATGCAGCCTCTATAAATGTGATGGTATTCATTGACTGAAGGGCAGAGAGTTTAGGAAAGAATATTTGTTGAGCTCCACCTGTACATTAGGTATTATGCCATTTATTCCTGGACACATTTTGAGACAGTATAGCATAGTGATTATGTCTGCAGGTTTTAAAGACAACCTGAGGCTGCAATATTAGCTTGAGCTACTTTGTCTGCCATTTAATTGTGAGCTCTGTTTTACAGAAAGCAAACTGTATCTCAGTTTCCCCACCTGTAACTTGTGAGAGCGGCTAGGACGAAGCTCTCACATTCTTTTATATTTTTTATTTTATTTTTTTACTTATTCATAGTTTTGTAACATAATTGGTCATTTGAACAATATCAGTTCACTGAGATATGCAGATTTCCACAATATTGACAGCTCTTATTACACCATATCAAATAAACATATCAGTTATATTACCAATCTAACCAGAAAATGTTAAGAACTTAGAAACTCCTTTTTATGTACTGATAAGTTTTCTAAAATTCTATTTTTTGCATTTCTTTTTAAAAATATTTTTATTAATGTATACATATATATTACATGTATACATATTTTCCCATTGCCCCCCCCCACTCCCATGCATATCCTAACCCCCCAGTGTCTTGTGTCCCTCACATTCTTGATACTCTATAGCTTTTACAGGTGATTCTACAAGAGGACCTTTGCCAAAAATACTGTGAGCCTCAAATTAATTAATAGTTGAAAATTCCTTAGCGCTATTTATGGCACAAAGTAAATACTCATTCTTTGTTAAAATTTTTTATCATTTTTTAATCCCTACAATTGCCATGTAAAACTGGGGCTCAGAGAAGTTATTTGCCTAAGGTGTCCTAACCGCAAAATGGTAATACTATAGAAATTTGAGTCCAGTTCTGACTCCAAAGTCCTCACTAGGATTGTTGAAGTATGTTAAAAATAAAAGGACATTCATTAGTGCCATGAACATGTGATGACGACAAACTAAAATCATGAGTTATTGTGGAAGAAAGTACCTTAAGGATGAGAATTAGGAGACCGAATGTGTTACTGTGTAACCCAGTGGATTATTCTGGACACCATATTCCTCATTTGTTAAAAGAGAAACTACATGATCTAGGTTCTTTCCAGTTCTCATATTCTGTAAGTCTATGAACCTAAAGTTGGTTCCTAAAGTCTTTTTCTTTGTCTGCCATTTAATCGTGAGCCCTGTTTTTACAGAAAGCAAAATTTTACACAACCGTATCCGTGAAAATTGGTTTTACACTAGCATAGAAAATGGTTTTTCAGCTCTGCCACAGCCAGATCTCTCTATAAACTGATTGGCGGTAGCATCGTCCTATGATTAAAGTACTGTTCCCTATAGTCTAGTGCCTTATCACCAGCCCCTTCTCCCACCTCACCCCCAGATCCCTATTTTAAAAGGTCCATAGTCATGTCATGGCTATTTGGGATCAAACTTGTAGTTTACCACGTGAAAATATTAAAGGAGAAAAAGAACCTGTACAACAAAGTATCTATATATTCTTCTAAAAGAAGTTCAAATCATAGCCCTGGTTTTTAAGCGCCGTAACAAGACCAGCAGGACCTTCTCTTAGTATCATTTCATGACCACCCAACCTCCGACATTTGCATTCCTCGCTCCAATTGGTTCAAGTGCCTGTCACTCCAAGCACTTTTAAGCTCCCCCCCCCCAAGAGCCGCCTTCGGATTTAAACCAGGGTCTTGTCCAATGGCCCTCGCTCGTCCCTGAGGCCGGTCCCTGATTGGTCCAGGCCGCACTCCGCGTGGGGCTGTTTATGCCACCGTGCGCGGTGCTCGCCGGGAGCCCAGTCTAGGCGCGAGGACCCGCGCGAGCTGCACCGTGTGGACTCCCCGACCCCCGCGCCGACTGACACGTCTCTGAAACGGCGGTGGCGGCGGTTTGTGGTCGTTGGTCCCAGAGATTTAGGACCAACCTTTGAAGACCCAAAGGGGTGAGAAGGGGACGGGGGCAGCAAGCTCGCTGCCGCACCGCGGGTAACCGCTGGAGACCCTGTCTCCCGGCCGCAGAAAGCCTTGACTGAGTCACTCACGCCCAATTCGCAGTGAGGACCCGCTGCTCACTGGAGGCGGCGCCTGCGGAGTTCGCTCCGTCGAGTGGCCGCAGGGCAAGTCCCAGCCCGATAGGGCATCTTTTGGACCATCAGGCTCCTACCGTCACCCCTGGCGCCGCGTGTTCCCTTTCTCCTCCGGGGCCCCTCGCAGCTCCTTCCGCTCCTCAGCGCCCGGCCCCCTCTCTTATTTCCGCTCTCGCCCGCCGTCTTCCGGCCTCTTCCACCTGCTGCCCTCCATGTTCTAACATCCCTCCTCCGTGGACCACCGCAGGGCAGGCCACCCGCCGTACCTCCCCGCCAGACGGACAGACGACCTACAGACGACCTTTGTCGCGCTCGCACGTTTCCTCTAGAGGCTCTGGGACGATGGTCGGTCCGGTCGGTCGGTCGGGTCGGTCAGTCGGTCGGTCGGTCGGTCGGGGCGTCCTGACTGCTGGGTGAGATTTGGCAACCACGTCGTGGTTTTTATTGAGTTCTAACTGCGGGTGAGCCTTGAACTTCCCTCGCCTTTGGCTCCCGTCCGGTTTCTCCAAGGAAGGCTGCGGGCGGTCGGGCATACCAGAAAGACAGCGGACCCGCTTGGACGGCAGTACAGCCAGTAATACCATTCTTAGTTGCTAACAACAGACAGTTTTGAGTTACTCATTTGTAGAATATTTTTTTTTTGGGGGGGGGGGTTACTGAAAGGACCATTAAACCTGGAGTCAGGAGACCTTGAGTTTATAACCGGCGTTTATATTTACTTCTGAGATCCTCATGAAGCACCTTGATTTATTTGGCACCAGTTATGTGAACGTAGTCTAGCTAATGTTGGAGTTTCTTGAAACTCACATTCTTTTTTTTTTTTAATATATTTTTTTATTGATTTCAGAGAGGAAAGAAGAGGGAGGGGAGAGAGAGAGAGAGAGAGAGAGAGAGAGAGAGAGAGAGAGAGAGAGAGAGAGAGAGAGAGAGAAAACAGAGAATCATTGATGGGCTGCCACCTCCGCCTACTGAGGATTGAGCCCGCAGCGCCAGCTTATTGCCTGGACCAGAATGGAAGCCGGAACCCTTCGGTGCACAGGCTGATGCTCCATCCATCACCTAGCCAGTGCGGCTGGGGCGAAGCTCTCACGTTCTTGATGAATAGGCTAGCTTTTATTATATATGGTGATTCTACTAAGGCCAGTGGAGAGGGTATATCAGCAGGAGCGTTTAGTCTTGGCTTTTCTTACTAATTTCCCCCCGCTTTGTGTTTGAGTATAGCATTAAAACCGGGAAGCAGGATATGTTGCAGGTACAACACTAATATATAAATAATATATTCACATGTCGGTAGAATTTTGCTTATTTAAATAACGGGAGATATTTTCATTTCAAGCATCACCCGGAGTTGGACAAACTTACATTTGGAGCCTTTCAGAATTAAAGCGTCTTACGGGCGGTAATAAATTGCGGCCAGGGTCCATATTTAAAACATCCTATTTTAAAATTAGTTTGTTTGAAATTATATGCCATTATAGATAAGAAGATGACTCTTAGTGATGCAGTTACTAAATATCAGCAGTACCTTAATTTCTGTGTAAGACATTGCTTCTTCACTTCAGAAGGTGGGATAGTGGACTTCCAACATTATTGCCAAATATTATAATAGGTATAAACACTTGAAATATGTATTACTGGACATACTATGAGATAAGAATTCATAAGACTATATAATTTATCGGCTGATATTAAGCCTCATATTTCTAATGGTGTCATTTTTGTTGATAGGAAACGTAGACATGTAGGTTTAAATAGGGTTTATGGTACACATTATATAATTGGTGTAAGATCTGTTCAGATTTTCATAGTAATGCCAGGTATTTCTCATTTCAATTTACTACCTGATGGTTGGTTAAACAAGAAAAACTGAAGAAAATATGACATCTATGTTCAAATTTTAACAGATTTCTGATGAAAGACTAGAAAACTATGTAAGGGATAGTAGTGCACTCTTTTGTTGACTACAAGAATTTTTGGTTTTATGTGTCTTATCTTTCTCCCAAGTTCAAAGAGCATTATATTTTTGTTTTCTAAGCAATATTTTTTAAAAATTGGTTACAATTATAAAATAGCTCAATTTTTAAAAATATTTTTAAATTTAAACCTTCCCTCCATAGTATTACTAGAAGTTGTGAACCACCTGGTACTAAAACTTTTTATATATTACATATATATGTTTAATTTATAAGAATAAAAATATGTTCTCATTCTTTAATAAAAATAGTTTAAAAAGGAATTGAACTAATCCATTGATACCCTCTTATTTTGAACTGTTAGACTTACACATCATTATACTTTTAACCAAATCTTTCCATTTTCCAACCATGTTGTTATAGTGCAATCTGTCATTAAAATGAGTTGCCACTAAAAAAATCTCCATTGACCTGGCAACCATAGCTGCATGTATAATACTCAATAACAACTGAACTAACATATCTGCATTTTAATACCAAGTAATTTAAGGAATGCCATAAAGATTTAATGCGCTTTCTATAAAAGTATTTTGATACCTTAAAAAATTAATGTTTTTAATATTGTGTTCAGTTTTTTAAAATTATAGTAAAACTTATTGTGTCCATTTTCACAACTTCATACATTTTTATAGTTATTCAGAAGATGAAGTTTCAATTTAAGTAGTTTGAAAGAGTGATACCAATTCCTTTATTTTTATTTATATTTTGCTAAAATTGTATCTCTTCCTCCCCCCCCAAAAAAAATACATATTTTTATTGATTTCAGAGAAGAAGGGAGAGAGAGAGGGAGAGAGAGATAGAAACATCAATAATGAGAGAGAACCATTGATTGGCTGCCTCCTGCATTCCCCCTATTGGGGATGGAGCTGGCAAGCTGGGCATGTGTCCCTGACCAGAATCAAACCTGGGACCCTTCAGTCCACAGGCAGATGCCCTATACACTGAGCCAAACCTGACACTTGATTCCAATAATTATAGGCTGCTGTTCCTTGTGATTAAACCCCTATTCTAGTGGTTGGCAAACTCCTTCTTCAACAGAGCAAGCTGTAGTTTGCTGACCACTGGAAGGCGTACCAGAGCTTTTTTATCCACTCATCTACTGAAGGGCACTTGGGCTGTTTCCACAACTTATCTATTGTAAATTGTGCTGCTATGAACATATTGGGTGCATACATTTTTTCTGATTGGTGCTTCATATTTCTTTTTTTTTAATTAAATCTTTATTATTCAGATTATTACATTTGTTTCTCTTTTTTTCCCCTCCATAGCACCCCTCCACCCATCTCCCACCACTCCCTCTGCCCTTAGCTCCCTCCCATTGATCTCATCCATAGGTGTATGATTTTTGTCCAGTCTCTCCCTGTACACCCTTCACCCCTTTCCCCCTAAGAATTAACAGTCCACTTCCTTTCTGTGCTCCTGATTCTATTATATTCACCAGTTTATTCTGTTGATCAAATTTTTAATTCACTTAATTTTTAGATTCACTTG
>PVJN01035992.1:6311-21865 GCA_004026805.1 Lasiurus borealis | reverse complement strand
GAATACAGTAGTATGTCAAAAGAGTTTGGGTATTTAAAGAGGTAGGAAAATGATTTGGAAGTGTTCATTTGACCCCTTCATCATCCCATCATTCCTATCCGGCCTAAAGTACAAGGATGTAAGGGAGGAAAGTCTGCCCTTGAAAAAGGTGCAAAGAAAATGGTGTCATGAGATTTCAATTAAGATAAATAAGTGAAGACGATATTCACTGAAGAGCTTGAAGTTATAGGGCAGTTAGTTGATTAATTTATTGGGAAACTAGTCTCACATATAATGTAATAGTATTAAAGTATACTTTTCATTATGTGAATTACATAAATTTATATGTATTATATTAAATACGTTAAACACTGTCAAACCTGTTTTGAAATTTAGAATTTCTTTTCTGGGAGGGGGAAATATGAAAAGAGGAATATATAATAGTTCAAAAATCCAAACATCTGGTACAGTCACTTAGGAATAGTGTTGACTATGATTATGTCCCCAGCCTTGCCTACTTCATACATATACAGTACTAACACCCATCTATATATATATAAACCCTAATCTATATATATAAAAGCCAGCGACCAGGATGCTGTAATGACTGGTTGCTATGATGTCCACTGCAGCCATTGTAGGGGTCAAATTGGGGTTTAGGGATGGCTGACCAAACTCCCACAGCTCTTTCCCCCAGCCAGCCTTGCCCCTGATTGGCCTCTTCCACCCTGATCCAGGGCAAGGCGGCTGGCCAGTCCCCCCTTGGCCCCTAACCCAGCCAGCCTGGACCCTGATTGCCTCCTCCCCACCCCAGTAGGGGGCAGGGCCTGCCAGCCAACCTCCTGTATTTCCTCCCCCACCTGGCCCCACCCCAGATTGGCCCCCAAGCCCCAATCAGGGCAGGGCCAGCCGGCCATCCACCTGTAGCTCCTTCCTCCAACCGGCTCCACCCCTGATGGGTCCCCACCACCCCAATCAGCTCACAGTCCCTCTCCCCATCCAGCTCTGCCCACAATCGGCAGCTCTACTCCAATTGGGGCACGGTCAACTGGCCAACCACCCATGGCCCCTCTTCCAGGCTGCTGGCCCTTGATTGGCTCCCCCATCCCATTTGGGGACAGGTATGGCCAGCCCACCACCCTCAGCCCCTCCCCATGGCTAGCCCTGCTCCCAGTCAGCCCCCCAGCCAGCCCAACACTGGTCAGGCCCCAATTGGGGTGTGCCAGCCGGTCAACCTTCTGCCAGGCCTGGCCCTGATTCACTGATTGGGGCCAGGCTGGCTGGACCCCACCGGTGCACGAATTCATGCACTGGGCCTTTAGTATGCAAATAGACTGAACAGCCAAACAAATGGCCACTATGACATGCACTGACCACCAGGGTGCACACGTGGCACATAGTAGGTGTCAGCCCCGGCAGGACACGAGCAGGTGAGCAAGGATGACAGACCAAGGTGGGGCACCAGTCGCTGTCATCAGGGTGAGCCTCTGGTGGTTACTGAAATTCTTTGTTCTCATGCACCATGGTCCCACCCAGCATTCGTACCTGCTACTGGCGCCAGCCCCAATTGCTCAGCGCCATCAGCGAGTGCAAACAGCGGCTGCTGGCCTCGATCACCCCTCAGAGCTTCTCCTCCACCTCTCCTTGCTCCTAAGGGGCGATCAGAGCCTGGCAGCTGCCGCTCATACCCACTGCTGGTGCCAGCCCCAGTTGCTCCGTGCAATCAGTGGTTGTGAGCAGACCTATACTGTCAGTGTGTGGGAGTGGTGGCAGTGGGAACAGGGCTGCTGGCAGATAGGACGTGGGGGCGCAGCAGGAGTGGCCAGGCTGGGGTGTGGAGGATGGGCCAAGACCCATCCCTGTGCCAACCACAGCCTGTGGCCCACAGTTCCTTTCAAGGTGCATGAATTTATGCACTGGGCCCCTAGAAATATATAACATTGAGTAACCCTGTTTTCAATTTGAGGTGTCAAAACATTTCATCCCTCCTTGTTCTAGAGTAAGAGTTTCTCTCCTTACCTTCCTATACTGCCCCTATTAAAGTGGGACTTCCCTGCTTCTAAGCTACTGGTAAGGGCTCTAATTCTGTAGGATCAAGGGAGTTATTATTAGAAGTGAAAATAGAATCTGGATGAAAAAAGTGCAGAGTTTCAGGTAGTCAGGAAGCCGGCTAAGGAATAGGTTGATCTTTTAATAACTTCCTATTCCTAATGTTAAAACAAGCACAAAATATTTTTAGAGCTTTATGGCCTCTTAGTATTGGTAAAGATGGAGAAATAAAGAAGGAATGAACAAGGTATACTACTTTTGATTTTTTTTCCCTTCTTGTACTTTTGAAGGAATATTCACTTCATTTACTCAACCAATATTTAATTGATGCTAGATACCTAGGACAATGCTTGTAGTTAGGAAGATCAAAGTAGAGCTCCTTGTTCAGAAGCTCACAGTCTATGAGGAGAAATAGATCTCTAAGCTGAGTTGATGATTAAAGTACCTAGAGGGAAATTTAAGAACATAGAGGGAAAAGCATCTGACTTCTTGGGATAATTAGAGATAGCTTGACAGAACTGGATTATGAAATATGAGAGATAGTTCATTATATTCCACAAGTATTTGAGTATATAATTGCTTTGGAACAGGAAGAATACTGGCTGTTGAAAAACAACAATAAGACAAGAATCTTGCTCTCAAGAAGGTTACTGGAGAATATCACTAAGAAATTCCAAGTGTGTGGTAAATGAGATAGCTGATAAGTTCAGGGACCTCTGTAAGCATATTGGAGGAGAAGGGATCTAACACTCTGGCAAAAGGACTTAGAGAAGACTTTTGGACGATGTCATCATAATTGAGTCCTAAAATGTGGGTCAGCATTAACTATGTCATGATGGCCAACAAACTGCAGCTGGTGAGCCACATTCGGCTCTTTGACCCCTTGAGTGTGGCTCTTCCACAAAATACCACGGCCTGGGCGAGTCTATTTTGAAGAAGTGGCATTAGAAGAAGTTTAAGTTTAAAAAATTTGGCTCTCAAAAGAAATTTCAATCGTTGTACTGTTGATATTTGGCTCTGTTGACTAAGCTAGGCGAAAAACTGGCATTGAGAATTTCCCAGGAGACAAAATAGTATAATAAGGTGGTGAGCGCACAAGAATCCAAATAGTTGGGTACCCATGGTAAAGTTGGAGAGTAATGTAAGGCTCAGATCATAAAAGACCTTATCTGTAGTGCTAATGAGCTTGGAATTTTTATTTGTTATCTATTGAAAACTACGTAAGGTGGAAAATATTAATCTTTTTTTTACATTTCTTTAGATTTTTTCATGCATATTCCTTTAAAAAAGAATCTTTGTTGGTGAAAGTATTACATATGCCCTCTTTTTCCCCCATTGACCCTCTTCTACTCTCCCCCTGCCAAATAACTAATCTTGAAGGATCTTTCTAGAAGCTAGCAATAATGGATAATTTTAGCTAAGTATAAGTTAGTGCTGGATTAGATTTTGTTTTTGTTATTCTTGTTAATGTAAAAGTAGTACAGATCATTGTTAAAAATTTAAACACTAGAAAAGTGCCACTCAATTCTATTCCCCAGAGGAAACTACACTTACATTTCTTTTTTTTACACTTAACTTTCTTGAATATTTTTAAAAACATTTCAAGCAGCTAATGTTCTTAATGCTAGAATACTATTAGATATGACATTATTTCAAAAGGAGTTGGGGGGGAGGCATGATGGGTAGGATGGAAATCAACCTTCCTAGCTTCCAGACAAATAAGATTTTGTATAGACTGCATAAAATAAATGGTAGATAAATCATCCAAGTTGTCTTACCCCACTGCATTGAAGAGGAAGGAAGGAAGAAAGGAAGGGAGGGAGGGAGGGAGGGGGGAAATTTGTGTTTTCTGTTGTAAAAGAACAAATATAAAAAAGATCTCTTTTCTATGAAATTCTTAAGTGTTTTATTAAACATGGCTAAGCTCCCTGTACACTGCCACTCACAACAAAGAAAAAAAAATTTAAACAGATCTATTTGAAATAAATCGGCCTTCTTTGGGAAAAGATTATGGAAATGCCTTTATCATATTCTATTAGGTACAGGCTGGTTTGAGATCAAGATGCTTATTGATTGTTGTCTGTTGAGTAACATATTTGAATGTAATATAAAATTTAATTCAATTCTTAAGAAATCTTACTTTTTACTTTTATAAAAGTTATGTGAACTTCAATTAATTCTACCCAGTCTTGCAGATTTTGGCAAATAAAGTTTTAAAAGTCTTACAAAGTAAATATGAAATTTTAGTTTTAAAACATTAATCTATATTGAAAGAAGGAATTAGACTTATTAGTTTTCTTTTATTTTTTTTCTCTTCCCTCTTAGAACATAATATTAAGTATTCATTTGGAACTCTTTTACTAGGTGACTCATTCTCCTAATCTTAAAGTGGATCTATATATTAGGTACAATTGGGGGATAGTTCATTTTTACTCAGAGGTTTCTGGCTTAATTTATACTGGTTAGTAAGTCTAGGTAGCCTTTTTTCCTTTTAAGTAAGTTTGGATTATTTAGCCTACAGTAGAAACATTTATATTTATATATCCAGAGGTGAAGTAATTTTATAGTCTATACTTTACCTCATATTTTTTAAATTCGGCATTAAACAAGAGAGAATGGCTGAGACCGGTTTGGCTCAGTGGATAGAGCATCGGCCTGCGGACTGAAAGGTCCCAGGTTCGATTCCGGTCAGGGGCATGTACCGTGGTTGTGGGCACATCTCCAGTAGGGGACGTGCAGGAGGCGGCTGATCGATGTCTCTCTCTCATCAATGTTTCTGACTTTCTATCCCTCTCCCTTCCTCTCTATAAAAAAATCAATAAAATATATTTTATAAAAAGAGAGAGAGAATGAAGACATTCAAAAAGAAAGAAAATGGTATAGATTTAGGCAATATCACCTGCAGTTGGTATATAGGATGTTGAAAAAGTGATTAATTTCATATCCAAAGGAAATTTGTGGATATTAGTATGAGAATAAAAGTATTGACCCAAGGATTTGGTTTAGGATTCTAGTAAATAAATACTGTTATTAGGCCATATCGTATTTATTCTTTCATTTACACCAAAGTGTGTTTTTAACATCAGTTAAAATTGGGATTTTTCTTATCAATTCTGATGTAGTTGAGGGGCTAACTTGATAAGTGGTTCATTAACTAATCTTAGATACTTGATATTTTAATGTTAAGATGATAGTAAATTTTAATTTTTAAAAAATACATTCTGTGTGCTCCTCTTTCTTAAATTCACAAAATGCCATAAACAGTTAGTACTGTTTTGGTGACCTTTTGTCACTGAAAAATTTTTTTTTCTATTTTGTTAAGGTATTACATGTGTACATATCTTCCCATTGCCCCCCCCCCACTCCCATACATGTCCTCACCCCCCATTGTCTTGCGTCCATTGGTTATGCTTATATGCATGCATATAAATCCTTTGGTTGATCTCTTATCTCCCCCACCTCTCCCTAATCTTCCTGCTGTAATTTGACCATCTGTTTGATGCTTTACTGCCTCTGTATTTATCTTTTTGTCCATCAATTTATAATGTTCTTTATTATACACAAATGAGTGAGATCATGTGGTATTTTTCTTTCATTGACTGGCTTATTTCACTTAACATAATGCTCTCCAGTTCCATCCAGGCTGCTGCAAATGGTAAGAATTTCTTCTTTTTTATGGCAGCATAGTATTCCATTGTGTAGATGTACCCTAGTTTTGTGGCCCAGCCATCTGCTGACAGGCACCTAGGCTGTTTCCAAATCTTGGCTATTGTAAATTGTGCTGCTATAAACATAGGGGTGCATGTATCCTTTCTGATTGGTGTTTCTAGTTTCTTAGGATATATTCCTAGGAGTGGGATTACTAGTTCAGTTGGGAGTTCCATTTTTAGTTTTTTTGAGGAAACTCCATGCTGTTCTCCACCAGTCTGCATTCCCACCAGCAGTGCACGAGGGTTCCTTTTTCTCCACATCCTCACCAACATTGGTCATTTGTTAATTTGTTGATGATTGCCATTCTGACAGGTATGAGATGGTATCACATTGTCGTTTCTCTCTCATCTCTCGGATAATTAGCGACTTTGAGCATGTTTTCATGTGTCTCTTGACCTTCCTTCTCTCTTCTTTCGAAAAGATTCTATTTAGGTCCATTGCCCATTTTTTTTATTGGATCATTTATTTTCCTTTTATTAAGTTGTATAAATTCCCTGTAGATATTGGAGATTAAACCTTCATCAATGATAACATTTGCTCTCCCATACAGTGGGCTTTCTTGGTGTTTTTTTGTTTTTGTTTTTGTTTAAATATATTTTATTGATTTTTTACAGAGGGGAAGGGAGGGCAGACAGAAACATCGATGAGAGAGAAACATTGATCAGCTGCCTCCTGCACGCCCCTCACTGGAGATTCGCCCGCAACCAAGATACATGCCCCTGACTGGAATCGAATCCGGGACCCTTAGGCCGACCCTCTATCCACTGAACCAAACCGGTTTCAGTGCTTTCTTGTTTTGTTGATAGTTTCTTTTGCTGTGCAAAAGCTTTTTATTTTGATGTAGTCCCATTTGTTTATTTTCTCTTTAGTTTCCATTGCGCTAGGAGTGGTATCAGTGAAGAAATTGCTTCGGCATATGTCTGAGATTTCTCTGACTTTGGATTCTTCTAGTATTTTTATGGTTTCCCGTCTTATGTTTAAGTCCTTTATCCATTTTGAGTTTATTTTTGTGTATGGGGTAAGTTGGTGATCTAGTTTCATTTTTTTGCATGTATCTGTTCAATTTTCCCAACATCATTTATTGAAGAGATCTCTTGACTCCATTGTATGTTCATGCCTCTTTTGTCAAATATTAATTGAGCATAGTGATTTGAATTGATATCTGGGTTCTCTTTTCTATTCTATTGGTCTGTATGTCTGTTCTTGTGCCATACCAGGCTGTTTAGAGAACAGTGGCTTTGTAATACAGCTTGAAATATAATATTGAGATCCCACCTACTTTGTTCTTCTCTCTCAGGATTGCTCTGCCTATTTGGGGTCCTTTTTTATTCCAGATGAATCTTTGGAGAGTTCTTTCTAGGTCTGTGAAATATGCCATTAGTATCTTAATGGGGATTACATTGAATCTATAGATTTCTTTGGGTAGTATGGACATTTTAATGATATAGAGGAAGACATAAATAGATGGAAGAGCATACTGTGTTCAATCCATCTATTTATGTCTTCCTCTTTGTCTTTTTTCAATGTCTTTCTGAGTAGAGGTCTTTTTCCTCCTTAGTTAAGTTTATTCCTAGGTATCTTAATTTTTTTGGTGCCATGGTAAATGGGATTGTTTTCTTTGTCTCTCTTTCTGTAAGTTCACTGGTGGTGTATAGAAATGCCGTAGATTTCTTGACATAAATTTTGTATCCTGCTACATTGCTAAATTCATTTATTAAGTCTAATAATTTTTAGACTGATTAGTCTAATAATTTTTAGATGGAGTCTTTAGGGTTTTCTATGTACAGTATCATGTCATCTGCGAATAAGGACAGCTTTACTTATTCTTTTCCAATTTGGATGCCTTTTATTTCTTATTTTTATCTAATCACAATGGCTAGTACTTCCAGTCCTATGTTGAACAGGTGAAAGCAGGCATCCCTGTCTTGTTCCTGTTCTTAGGGGAAGTGCTTTTAGTTTTTGTCCATTGAGTATGATGTTGGTTGTGGGTTTGTCATATATGGCTTTTATTATATTGAGGTATGATCCTTCTATTCCCACTTTGCTGAGAGTTTTTATCAAAAATGGGTGTTGGATTTTGTCAAATACTTTTTTTCAGCATCAATTGATATGACTGGTTTTTATCTCTCAATTTGTTTATGTGATGTATCATGTTTATTGATTTGCAGGTATTGTACCATCATTGCATCCCTGGGATAAATCCTACTTGGTCATGGTGTATGATCTTGCTGATGTACTGCTGGATCCGATTTGCTAGAATTTTGTTGAGGATTTTGGCATCTATGTTCATGAGGGATATTGGCCTGTAATTCTTTTTCATTGTGTTGTCTTTATCTGGTTTTGGTATTAGGATGATGCTGGCTTCATAGAATGAGGTTGGAAGTGTTCCTTCCTCTTGAATTTTTTGAAATAGTCTGAGGAGGATACCTTTTAGTTCTTCCTTGAATGTTTGGTAAAACTCCCCTATGTAGTCGTCTGGCTTTGGGCTTTTATGTGCTGGAAGCTTTTTAATGATTGCTTCAATTTCTTCCATAGTTATTGGTCTGTTGAGATTTTTGATTCTTCCTGATTTTGTTTTGGAAGGTTGTATTTTTCTAGGAATATGTCCATTTCTTGCAGGTTGTCCAGTTTGTTGGAATAGAGTTGTTCATAGTATTTTTTTTTTTTTAACAATCTTTTGTATTTCAGTGAGGTCTGTTGTTATTTCACCTCTTTCATTTCTGATCTTGTTTATTTGGGTCCTCTCTCTTTGCTTCTTGGTGAGCCTGGCTAGAGGTTCATCAGTCTTGTTTATCCTTTCAAAAAACTAGCTCTTGGTTTTCTTGATCTTTTGTATTATTTTTTTGGTCTCTATGTTGTTTATCTCTGCTCTATTCTTTATTATTTCTTTCTGTTTACACTGGGCTTTTCTTGTTGCTCTCATTCTAACACTTTGAGTTGTAGGGTTAGATAATTTATCACCATTGTTTCTTGGTTTTTGCAGCAAGCTTGTAGAGCTATGAACTTCCCTCTCAAGACTGCTTTTGCTGTGTCCCATAGATTTGGATTGTAGTGTTTTCATTGTCATTTGTTGCCATGGTGTTTTTTTATTTCTTCTTTGATCTCTTTGGTAACCCATTCATGGTTTAATAGCATGCTATTTAGTCTTCAAGTGTTTGATTTTTTTGTGTTTTTTTTTAATTGTAGTTGATTTACAGTTTTATGCCATTGTGATCTGAGAAGATGCTTGATATGATTTTTGTTTTCTTGAATTTGAAGAGATTTTGCCTGTGTCCTAATATGTGATCTGTCCTTGAAAATGTTCCCTATGCAGTGGAGAAGAATATATTCAGTATCTTTGGGGTAGAATGTTCTAAAGGTATCAATTAAGTCCATCTGATCCAGTGTGCCATTTAGGATTGCTGTTTCTTTGTTAATTTTTTTGTTTAGTTGATTTATCCAGTGGTGTCAGTGAGGTATTAAAGTTCTTTACCATGACTGTATTGTTATCAATTTCTCCCTTGATATATTCCAGAAGTTGTTTCATGTTTTAGGTGCTCCTATATTGGGTGCATATGTGTTTACCAGAGTTATATCTTCTTGTTGAATTGCTCCCTTTAGTATTATGTAGTGACCTTCCTTATCTCTTGTTATGACCTTTACTGTGAGGTCTATTTTATCAGATATAAGTATTGCAATCCCAGCTTTTTTTCTCATTTCCATTCGCCTGAAAAATGTTTTCCATGACTTCACTCTCAGTCTGTGTGAATCCTTTGTTCTGAGGTCAGTCTCTTGCAGATAGCAAATATATGGGTCATATTTTCTTACCCACTTAGCTACCCTATGTCTTTTGATTGGTGCATTTAATATATTTATGTTTAATGTTATTATTCACAAGTACATGTTTGTTACATTTTTCCTTAATGTTTGTGTTTCTTCTTGCCTTTCTCTTTCTTCTTTTTACAGTAGTCCCCTTAGCATTTCTTGCATTGCTGGTTTGGTAGTGATAAACTCTCTTAGCCCTTTATTGTCTGTGAAAATGCTGATTCCAACTTCAATTTTGCATGATAGCCTTGCTGGGTATAGTATTCTTGGGTTCAGTTTCTTGCTTTGCATCACTTTGTAAATTTAATTCCATTCCCTTCTGGCCTGAAATGTTTCTGTTGAGAAATACGTTGATATTCTAATAGGAGAATGCTTATAGGTAACTTTCTGTCTCTCTCTGGCAGTATTTAAGATTCTTATTTTGTTGGTGGTGTTTGCCAGTTTAATTATAATGTGTCTTGGTGTTAGACTTTTAGGGTTCATCTTGTTTGGGACTCTATGTGCTTGTTGGACTTACATGGTTTTTTCCTTGCCCATATCAGGGAAGTTTTCTGTCATTATTTCTTCAAACAGGTTTTCTATTCCTTGCTTCTCCTCTCCTTCTGGTACCCCTATTATGCGAATATTGTTTTGATTTGTGTTGTCCCAAAGCTCCCTTAGGCTCTCCTCTTGCTTTTTAAATCTTCTTTCCAGTTGCTGCTGTATTTGTGTGTTTTTTTCCTACCTTGTCTTCTAATTTGCTGACCTAATGCGGTCCTCAGCCTCTTTTAGTCTACCATTTAAGCCTTTCATTGTGTTCTTTATTGCAGCTATGTCATTCTTCATCTCCTTTTTTTTTTTTTTCATGTTGGTGACATTCTCATTCAACTCCTTATAATTCTTATTGAGTTTTGTGTATTTGTCATCTAGCCATTTAAACATCATTATAACCATTACTCTGAATTCTTTCTCTGTTAAGCTGCTAACCTCAATTTCGTTTAACTCCCTTTCTGGTGATTCCTCTTTCTCTTTCCTTTGGGGGTTGCTTTTTTGTCTTCCCATGTCTTCCTGTAAGGTTTTAATTGTAGATCCAATTAATTTGCTATACAGGTTCTTTTGGGAGTGGTGCTACTGGTGTAATCTCTCAGTTTTCCTGGGTTTGGTAATCTAGTGTAGCTCCCTACTTGAGCTATTTGGGTTCTCTTGATGTAGGCCTCCAAGCTTAAGAGGCACAACTGTGGTGTCTAGAAGTCAGCAGCTGTGGAGGAGTGTCCAATTTTTGCTGTCTTTAGTTGAAATCATGCATGCCCAGCGGGGACTCAAAGTGGCACCCAGGAACCATCTGTTGGGGTGATGGGGTTCAGGGTGTCTGCACTCTGGAAAGGTGTGACTGTGGTGTCCAGAATTCTAAATTTGTGGGGTAGGTAGACTCAGCTTTTACTGCTATACCTGTGGTAGATAGGTGCTCACTCCCAGTGGCAGCTCCCAGGGGCACCCGCAGTAACTTTGCCTGTGAGGCATACTGAAGCTCTCTGAAGGGCCCTGGCAGTGTAGCACATAATTGAGGCGCCTGTGGGCAGGTCTCCAGGATGAGTGAATTCAAAATTTGTACTGCCCCAGAGAGGCGGGGAGGAGAGGGAAGTGTGTCTTTGTTTGTCCAAGATCACACCCACGGAGAGCACACAGTGTGGGTTCAGGGTACCTGTCTGTTGGAAATTCGCATCTGTAGAGATGCGTTTGCAGGTGCAGAGCTCTGATGCACTCTGAGCACTCCTGGCACTGAGGTTGAGCAGTTGGGGTGAATGTGGGCAGTCATTTAGGAGGAGGGAGTTCAGAATTTCTACTACAGGGCAGCATTTCCTTGTCTGTACAGACTCATACCCAGCAGGGGATCAAAGCAGCTCCCCAGAGGAATCTGTGGATATATGAGCTCAGGATGCCTGCCCTTTGGAAATGTGCGCATCTGTGGAGGTGAGTTTGCTGACACAGAGCTCTGATGTATTTTGAAGGGCCCTGGCACTGTACCCTCCTGGGATGTCTGTGCAGGAGTCCAGGATGAGTGAATTCAGTATGTCTACTGCCGGGGACATTGCGTCCCTGTTTGTCCAAGGTCACACCCAGCCAGGACTCAACAGCAGCTTCCACAGCGCCCTGTAGGTAGGTGGGCTCACAGTGCCTGCCTCTTGGAAGTGGGCACATGGCCTGCGCAGAGCTCTGATGTACTCTGAGGGGCCCTGGCACTGAAGTTGCACAGCTTCAATGTCCCTCGGCAGTTACTGAGGAATAGGAAGTACACAATTTCTACTACAGAGCCACATGCCTTTGTCAGTACAGAATCAGACCCACGAGGGCTCCCAGTGGCTCTCAGGCACTGTCTATGGAGTGTAGTGCCTGGCTGCCTGCCCTTGCTGCAAACACTCGAATATTTTGCCCAGGGTTCTGCCTCTGGGGAGGAGGAGGTTGCACTTACTGCTGCCGAGCAGTGCACCTTTGGAGTGGAGGTCCCAGGGTCCATAGGTCTGCAGGTGGGGCAGCAGGATTTTGGCTGAAGTGGCTGGTGGGTCGCTGGGCAGTTCCAAGGCCTGTCTGGGGATGGTGTTAATGAGTTCCACACCCTTTCAAGGTGGTGTGGGCTCCATGCTGGAGTCCTACAGTCTGTGGAGTACCTGCAGGGTGGTAGTCTCTCCTTGTCTAAGAGAGCCTGTCTGCCAGCCCTTGCTGCTCCTGCGAGATTTAACTGTCCCTTACTCACTCACACATACACTACACATCCACACACTCTCCTTTCATACTTACTCACTTCCTCTCCCTCACCTCTGTCCTGCCAGCCACCATCTTCCTCTCCTTAGCATACATTATCGTCACTGAAATCTTTAGTGCTAAAAATGTCATCCTTATGAATAGGTTTTATAAGTTTGTACTACAAATTCTACCTTTGGGAACAATCTTATCGCTGTTTTAGGTTTTCAGTAAAGATCAAAGTTTAAAATATTAAACAAGACATGCTTTTTTAAAAAAAAAACATAGGCAAGCAGGAAATCTTGTTTTGAACATTTAGTTTTTAAAAATTAATCAGAATTTTTCTTCCCATGGGAAGTACTGTTTAAAACACTGGAACTTTACCAGGTTAGGGCATGCTAAGAATTTTTACAAATGTTTCCTTTACTTATATACAAATATTTGAATACTTTATTAATTGGGTAAAATGGTTGCCAAAGGTGATTTTGGTTTTATATTAACAACACAAAATTAATGAATTTTGTTGTCAAAAAGCCTAAATAACACCATATAAAACAAAATTAAATTCCTTATGGAGTATAAAATTTAGTGTTTTTTCCTGCCATCTTATTTTCCAATTGAAAAATTCTTTGGCTATTAAATGTAACTATAAATTAGTAGTAATATGCCTATAAATTCTGATTATCCTCTTAAGTAGGGAGTAGACACTAGTCCTGTTAATTTTTGTGGACCTTTCTCTAATTATGTATCCCTTCTAATTTGAAACAGCTTTGTTTTTAGTTGTCTATAAGTGAAAGTCTAACTTTTTTTAACTTGATGGAAATATATCTCTGCCCTGAAAAACTCATCTTTCAAGGCTCATTCTGTTGCTCCTTTCTCTCTGAAATCTTTCTTGATTACCTAGCTGGTAATTACCTAATCTCTCATCCTTTAACACAACTGTCCTTGTATTAAATTTTTTGTTGTAAATGTTCTTGGTTCTCTACTAGATTGTAAGTTGATGTCTTACTCATCTTTATAACATTCTGCTTTCATATATTCAACAAAATATATTGAATGCTTACTATGCACTGAGCACTGTTCCAGGTGTGAAGGAAATAGCAGAGCACAAGAATCTAAATTTTTATTCCAGTTTGGGAACAATGATGACGGAGACAGAAAACTATATAGATATATAGTAGAGACTTTCAGATCTTAAGTGATTCCAGGAACAGTGTGACAGAAAGTTCAAGGATGTAAGGATGGTACCAGTGTTGATAAAGTGATTATGCAAGGTCTCTTTGAAGGTGTGAAATAACTGCTAAAATCTAAATGATACAATGGAGCAGATTTGGGAGCAGAGTTCTTGAGGGTGAAAGATAGGCAGTGAACAGATATAAGAAAAAGAAAAAGGAGGGAGAGTAGGAGTGAGAGCAGGAGCAAGATTATGCAGTCTTATAAACCAAGGTAAGGAAATGTATTCCAGTTCATTGGGACGCCAGTGAATTGTTTGAAGCTTTTAAGGGCTTGTTTGAATCTACTCATGATAATCTCCCTATTTTAAAGTCAGATAATTAATACCCTTAATTACATCTGCCAATTCCTTTTTACTCTGTAATGTAGCATATTCAGTAGAGTAACACCAGGGCATATTTAACTTAATACATATTTAACATACAGGGGCAGTAAAGCAGAATTGCCTCAGAATTATTATTGAGTTATTCATAATTTCTTTGATTTCTTTTGTCTTTACTGATGTGCCCACTACCAAACATTACCTTTTATTTGCCATGGCTCCAGACTCTGTTTCTCTTTCATTATTTAATTAAGTTAACATAAAAATATCTCCTGCATTTAAAGAAATTTTGTTATAGATGTTTCAGAGAACTCTTTAGTTATTTCACTGATAAAAATTTCTGTTAAATATTTATTGTGGACTCCACAAAGACATTTTGAAGGCTGTTTGAGTTTTTTGTTTTCACTTTTTCTAATGATTAATAATGCATTCATTCAATAAATATTTATTGAACATCTACAGAGACAGGTACAACAGTAATCATCAGAATGATAGTAATGGAACAAGTAACTTTTTTTAATTTTTTAAAAAATTTATCTTTATTGTTGAAACTATTACATATTTCTCCCTTTTTTCTCCATTGACCCCTTCCATCCCACACCTGCCCCTTCCAGCCCTTTAGCACACTATTGTCTGTGTCCCTGGGCTCTGCTTCTGGGCATGTAAATTCCCTGGTTAATCATTCCCCATCTAGCCCCACCTTCCTTCTGAAATACTTCCATGATTCCATGTCATTATCCCGTTATGCATGTCAGGTTTAGAAGTTTGTGTGTTTCTTTAAAAGTGAGTTATATGTTCATATTTGTACATTTACTTATAAACATTTCCAAAAAATAATCAAGATAATCATAACAAACCACAGATATTTGAAATCAGGGGCATGTTTGTCAGTGCCATCTTACAATAGCCTTAAGATACAATTTATTTCTGTATTTTTTATCAGAAAATAGTTTTAACCTTACTGTATATATAGTGTGTATGACAACATTTTTTAATTTTTATTTTTAATTAAATCTTTATTATTCAGATTATTACACTTGTTTCTCTTTTTTTCCCCTCCATAGCTCCCCTCCACCTGGCTCCTAACCCTCCCTCTACCTTTACCTCCCTCCCATTGACCTCATCCATAGTTGTATGATTTTTGTCCAGTCTCTCCCTGTACACCCCTCACCCCTTTCCCGCTGAGAATTATCAGTCTACTCCCTTCCTGTGCTTCTGTTTCTATTATATTCACCAGTTTAGTATGTTGATCAAATTTTTAATTCACTTAATTTTTAGATTCCCTTGTTGATAGATATGTATTTGTTGTTCACAATTTTTTGTCTTCTACCTTTTTCTTCTTCCTCTTCTAAAAGAGTACCTTTCAGCATTTCATATAATACTGGTTTGGAGTTGATGAACTCCTTTAGCTTTTTCTTATCTGTGAAGCTCTTTATCTGACCTTCAATTCTGAATGGTAGCTTTGCTGGATAGAGTATTCTTGGTTGTAGGTTCTTGATATTCATCACGTTGAATATTTCTTGCCATTCCCGTCTGGCCTGAGAAATCAGCTGACAGTCTTATGGGTGCTCCCTTGTAGGTAATGAACTGTTTTTCTCTTGCTGCTTTTAATATTCTCTCTTTGTCTTTTGCTCTTGGTATTTTAATTATGATGTGTCTTGGTGTAGTCCTCTTTGGATTCCTTTTATATGGGGTTCTGTGTGCTTCCTGGACTTGTAAGTCTATTTCTTTTACCAGA
>PVJN01035991.1:0-21753 GCA_004026805.1 Lasiurus borealis | reverse complement strand
ATTAATCAAGCACTTCACTCGGCCTGCCAGCATAACGTTTCATTGATGTCAAAACTCCCTTAAAAATGGGTTTGGAGCCACTTCTTGTACACAGACTTCAACAGGAGAAATATTTTGGGAATTGTAAATAGAATAATTGAGGCAAATATTTGCCCATTTGGACAGCTTCTGCCGTGGGCTTTAATTTTCAGTTGCGTTTTAAAATATGTATATCTGGGGACGGGGGGGGGGGTAGGGATATGCGGCAGGAATGAAGCACACCCCGAGATCTGGGCTTCCCTCGGAGGGGAATTGTAGAGCAGAGAGACAGATGGCTCCGAGGAGAGAGAGGAAAAGTGGTGTTGAAAAGATGGATTCGATCCTAGGTGGTTGCAAGTAGATTAAAAACCTATTAAAGAGAAAAGAATATGCCCATCCAAAAAAGGTAAGTAAGCAGAAGCTTAGGAAAAAGGAGAGTCTTGGAGACAAGCTTTAGTGATGCCTTCCCAAGATGTGCCCTGAATAGAGGATGTCCACCTTCCAAGATACAACCGACCAGGACTTAGGGGCGGGTCCATTCTAATGAGCTAGATGGTCACTTCAGAATACCACCGCCATATAAGCTAAAAATTAGAATGATTTATGAAATGCTCTGATGTAATGCCTCATACTTGATGGTCAGTTTTCCTACGTAGGTCTTGTAAGGAGGCAGTATTTTGCAGGCTATCTGAGAGGTCTGTATGAATTCTGGTGGGACATCTTGAAGAAGAGTAGATAGGTATCTTGCGTGAGCTCATCCATGTGTGTCTTCCCAAAGAGATGGCCTGAATCTCTGTGTGCTGGCCCATGAGGATTCTCGGCCTACACCTTGGACAGTGGGAAATCCATCCAGGGTGCAGACTCTCTGTGAGGGCTCCTGGCAGGAAGGAAGTGGGTTCTATCTTCATGGCTTTTCCTCCAGAAAGTGTGACCTTGCACAAGTTAACTTCTCTGAGGGTTAATATTTTTTATTTTCATTTATTGGTTTTCAAGAGAGAACACACATTACTTTGTTATTCCACTTACTTATACATTCATTGGTTGCTTCTTGTATGTGCCCTGACTGGGGATCAAACCCACAACCTTAGTGTATCAGCTCTAACCAACTGGGAATATTTTTTTTCTCATCTTATGGCAAAAAGGCGCTCACTTTGCAAGGTCTTTGTCAGATTTTGAGACATTAGTAGTGGCTGATACGCTCCTAGAGCCTTGTGGTTTTCTGAAGTTAGAGGATGCTCTATATGAACATCTCTGAGATTGCTGAGATGTCCACCAGCCCATGGCCATGCTCTGACAATTGTCCACCTCTTTCACAGGAGTGATTTCCTGTAGCCATGTTTGAGTCCCCCGATTCCCTTTCTCTAAAGATGAGAACACCTGATGCAGGGGAAGTAACACTGGGTCTGTCAGTTTCTTTCACCCATAAATGGTGGTGGGCGACCTCTAAGCAACATCTTAGCTGGTGGGATGTGTGAGCTAGGGTGCCTTCTTCATGCCTATGTGTAAGCTACTGTATACACTCAGCATATATATATATGTATATATATGTGTATATATATATATATATATATATATATATATATACACATATATATGTATATGTATATATATATTAAAGGCCCAGTGCATGAATTTGTGCATGGGTGGTGGGATCCGGCCAGCCTGGCCAGGGGGAGGGGACATGGGCAGTTGGCTGGTCGAACTCCTGGCTGAGGGGACAATTTGCATATTAGCCTTTTATTATATAGGATATACACTGAGTGGCCAGATTATTATGCGTTCAGAGATCATCATAATCTGGCCACTCAGTGTATACAAAGAGAGATGAATAGATCAAGAATCAAGAGGCAGAGATTCAAAAAACAATAATGACAAACTACATGATGGCAGAATAAGAGAGAGTGGGGTTCTCGATCCAAAAAAATCCTCCTCATATTGGGGTACAGTAGCTTATGAAATCCATGCTCTTATTTTCCCATAAGATAATTGCTGTTACAGTGGTACCTCGAGATATGAGTTTAATTCATTCCGTAACCTTAAGGCGTGGGAAACTATGAGATGCTCGAGTTGTGATAAACTGGTGGGTTGTGTGCAGCCGGCCGATGTGCGTGATTACTCCTATCTCAAATGTTGCTCGTATTTCAAAGCAAAAATCGCTCGCTCGACAGCTCGTATCTCAAAAATCTCATATGTTAGGGCACTCATATCTCGAGGTACCACTGTATTTTTACAATAATCCTAGTAACCTCCCAGCTCTTATGAATGGGGTTTTGTCGCATGGCAACCAACAGATCTCTGTCCTTGGAGCTCTGATTTGGAACCACTAGAGGCAAGGCCAAGATCATAGTCTCTGCGTGGACACTTGTAGACGGGGAACAGGGTGATTATCTTGTGGAAAACAGCTGCTAAGTGGTCTCCCCTTGGGAAGGTTGGCCACTTATATGTAGACGATGGGCTCTCCGAAGCCACCTCCCTTCGAACATAAGAGCCGCTGAAAAACCCAAGTGTTGGGCTTTGAAAGAGGCCTCGCTCGCCTCCTCCTGGTGGACACACTTGTTATCTCTCTTCCCTCAAACACTCGACGTCAGGGGGGCAGAGGTTGCCCTCCTCCTGGTGCTCTTGTTCAGGGTGCTTTTGCAGAGGCAGGCGCCCTGAGCTGTGGCTTGACAATGTGATGGCACCTTGTCCCCCCATTGTCAAGGCCTCTGAGCTCCCTCCAGCCAGGAGCTTGGTGTGGAAAGGGCCGTGCTCCTGGCAGGAGACCTGTGGTCCCATCAAGTGCAGCAGCAGAGAAGGTCATCAGTGAGAACAGTAAGCTCTGTCTTTGTAGGCTCCTCCCACTCAGGTTGAGGAGGACCCTGTTTCAGACCTTCCCTTTAGACCAGCGGTTCTCAACCTTCCTAAGGCCGCGGCCCTTTAAGACAGCTCCTCATATGGTGGTGACCCCCACCCATAAAATTATTTCCGTTGCTACTTCATAGCTGTAATTTTGCTACTATTCTGAACTGTAATGTAAATATCTGATAGGCGGGATGTATTTTCATTGTTACAAATTGAACATAATTAAAGCATAGGGATTAATCACAAAAACAATATGTAATTATATATTGTGAAATAGTTATTTCTAATTACAAATAAATGAAATTTTGTCTTGAATCGTGGTGTAGCATGGGCAACAGTCTTCCTATGACAACAGTAAACTACATTGCTACACTGAGGAGCAGTGTGTTGGTTCCTAAGACCATAGGAAATATGCATTTTCCGATAGTCTTAGGCGACCCCTGTGAAAGGGTCGTTCTACCCCCAAAGGGGTCACGACCCACAAGTTGAGAACAGATGCTTTAGACATTCTGTAAGGAGACAGCGTGGTACAGTGTGAAGGAAGCTGGGTAGAAGACCTGGGGACAAGATTATAGTCCATAGCCTATGAGGAATCTGGTCATCAGTAAATTGATGAACCCCTTTCAGCTTCAGTAGTTCATGTATGTAGTGAGGATTCATTAAGATAATGGAGAGAATAAAAGTCTCACCTTCTAAGTACCAGGGATGTAATGTAGAACATGCTCACTAGTCAAAATCACTGTGTGATCTATAGAAAAGTTCT
The DNA here is from genome assembly GCA_004026805.1 of Lasiurus borealis. Taxonomy (NCBI): domain Eukaryota; kingdom Metazoa; phylum Chordata; class Mammalia; order Chiroptera; family Vespertilionidae; genus Lasiurus; species Lasiurus borealis. The sequence goes on along the minus strand of PVJN01035991.1, from coordinate 18,131 downwards.
TAAGAGAGTAGATCCTAAGAATTCTCATTACAAGGATATTTTTTAAATATATTTTATTGATTTTTTACAGAGAGGAAGGGAGAGGGATAGAAAATTAGAAACATCAATGAGAGAGAGAGACATCGATCAGCTGCCTCTTGGTTGGGGGATGTGCCCGCAACCAAGGTACATGCCCTTGACCAGAATCCAACCTGGGACCTTTCAGTCCACAGACCAACACTCTATCCACTGAGTCAAACTGGTTTCAGCTACATGAATATTTTTTTTAAATTTTCTTTTGATTGTATCTGTATGAGATGATGGATGTTAGCTCTACCTATTCTAGAAATCATTCCACATAATCTGTCACTCAAAGTATTATCTGTATGCCTTAAACTTATATAGTAATGTATGCTAATTATATCTCAGTAAAACTGGAAGAAAATCAACTTAAACCAGGATTTCTCAGCTTAAAAAATATAATTCACTTCATCGCTGCCCTGAGTGTGACGGAGATTATGTCACGGTGAAGGTGTCGTTTGAGTGAAAAAATGTCAGAGAAACATGATGGCGGCGGGAAAGGGGGTGGGAGTAGTTAGACGAAAAAAAGTGATGTTGAATGGGCTCAGAAATCTGGTGCTTCTGCAGTTAGTTTTTTAAATATATTTTATTGATTTTTTTTACAGAGAGGAAGGGAGAAAGATAGAGAGTTAGAAACATCACTGAGAGAGAAGCATCGATTAGCTGATTCCTGCAACTGGGGATGTGCCTGCAACCAAGGTACATGCCCTTGACTGGAATCCAACCTGAAACCCTTCAGTCTCCAGGCCGACGCTCTATCCAGTGAGCCAAACTGGCCAGGGCAACTTCTGCAGTTAGTGTTTTTTTTTTTAAATATATATATTTTTATTGATTTCAGAGCGGGAGAGGGAGAGAGAGAAATATCAATGATGAGAGAGAATAATCGATTGGCTTCCTCCTGCACACCCCTTCCCGCCCCCTGAGGATTGAGCCCACAACCTGGACATTAAAATCCAGGACTGACTGGAGTTAAATCCAGGACCCTTCCTTCTGCAGGCCAGAAATCCATCCACTGGGCCAGGGCTGCAGTTAGTTTTAAGGATGGTATAAAGACTGTCCCGAGCTCAGAAATGGGGTAGTGAGTGTAGGTAGTGAGTGTATGCCAATGGATAGATGATATAACAAAAGATGCCTGTTTGCCAGCAGTCCATAAACCGAGGTACAGCCCTATTGGGGTACCGAGAGAGGTGCCCCAGCAGCTCGCCACCTGGTAGCGGGGCACACGAAGACCACGATTTCATTCCTTGGGGGAAATAATAGGGCAACAGTGACGAGCTGATAGAAAGGAAAGTCTCAGATAGTAGAGGGATGGTGGGTCTGTGGCAGAGCCATCGAACGGATTATAGGGCACCTAGAACCAGTAGCCCCATAAGAACTCTGCCCTTTGGGGGACACCCCTCCACCACTGCTTCCTGCCCACAGGCGATGCCTCTGCCACCACCAGTCCTTCTAAGTCAGAGAAAGAGGGAGTTGGACGGAAAATGTGGTTCAATTCAGTACAACAAATATTGAAGGAGCACCCCTCTGAGTCCGGCACCATGCTAGGCACAGGGACACAAAGATGAATAAGCATCGTTCTCAGCAGAAATGGCAAGTCCGGGGCACATGGGTGGCCACTTCTTCCCTGTCCACCGAGGCAGCGTCATTAATTAACCGCCACCCTCCTCCCTGCTGAGTCTGCACCTGGCCCGGACTCCTCCCGAACGAACAGGCAGCCACGATCCATCAACAGGAGGTGCCAAGTGGGTTGAAATGAGCTGGCACTCCTGCTCCCAGAGGTTTTCAGTCTTGGGAAGAGAGAGAGAGGCTGAGATGTTTCCTTTATGGTTCAAGTTCAAGGTAATTGAGAAGAAACACGAGGAAACCTTGGCTCTTAAAAACGTCCATGTTTCCTTCACATGTTCCTATTGTGGTTATTATTACTTTTTAAAATATATTTTATTGATTCTTTTACAGAGAGGAAGGGAGAGGGAGAGTTAGAAACATCCATGAGAGAGAAACATCCATCAGCTGCCTCCTGCACACCCCCTACTGGGGATGTACCCACAACCAAGGTACGTGCCCTTGACCGGAATCGAACGTGAGGCCCTTCAGTCCTCAGGCCAACGCTCTAGCCACTGAGCCAAATGGGTTTTGGCTATTGTGATGATTTTTAAAGGGAGAGGGGATTTTGATTAATAAAGACATGCATCGTTAGGGAAGCATTTTCCCCTAAAGGCAGAATGACTCTCACCAGAGAGGACTCCTTGCAACACACAGCTCGAGGCAAAATTAAAATCTAGACACACAGTTAAAGAGTATAAACACTTGCTAGAGCTGCAATGCGTCTACCCCAGGGGTCCTACGAATGTGCTAACTTGCCAAAACCAGTTTGGCTCAGCGGATAGAGTGTTGGCCTGCTGACCGAAAGGTCCCAGGTTCGATTCCAGTCAAGGGCATGTACCTTGGTTGCAGGCACATCCCCAGTAGGGGGCATGCAGGAAGCGGCTGATTGATGTCTCTCTCTCATCAGTGTTTCTAACTCTCTATCCCTCTCCCTTCCTCTCTGTAAAAAATCCATAAAATATATTTTAAAAAATAAAATAAAATAAAAATAAAGAATGTGCTAACCCCTCACTGCCAGTTCTTTTGTAGCCAAAAAAATAAAAAATAAAATAAAAAATAAAGCAACTAAGAACTCTCAGGGGAGGCATTTTACAAAATACCTTCAAGAGAACAAGAACCACAGGTAACTCCCGCCTCCGCTCACGCGAGCGGCGGGAATAGAACTCCTCTCTGTGGACACGAAGGTCTTGCTTGTTCTGCGGCTTTTGGCCATTTAGACTTAATTTATGTTTTTAATTTTCTGGAAAGATCCCAGAGGAGCCCACGGCCCAATGGAGTGCACGAGACAGGCTTGGTAAACACAAATTAAAAGAAAATAAAAATGCCCCGGTGCCTCGGGACGCATCCAAAACCCGAATTAAGAGACTCCGACTCCTCGGGTCAGAAGAATCCCGCAATTCATCTTAAAAGGCAACGTGTTGAGGGGAGAAAGGTGGGTGAAGGCAGAAGAGGGAGGGGGGCATCCACATGACAGGATCCGGCATTAGGCACGGCTGAGGTGGACTCCAGCGCTGGCCTGGCCGGCCTTCTGGAAAAGGCAACGTGATCGCCACGCGAAATCCGGATTTCACAGGGAGAAACCATCACACGGACCACTTCGCGCTCGGAATCACTTTACCCCGAAGCGGGTTTTGAATTGAGACCTTCATACCTGCCAATAGCTGAGTTTACTTAAATAATTTCTTCAGAAATAAGGGTAAGGGCCTTGCTGTCTGGTGGCTTTAAAAAAGGGGGGGGGCAGGAAGTGTGTCCTGGAGAAACCTTTATGTCCCTTGACCTTTCCCCCCAAATCTCCCCCACCTCAGCCTCTCCTCTCTGTAAGAATGTGTCTGGGAAAGAGTAGGCTATGGAAATGCTGGCTCATTAGCCATGCGGTTTTGCTTGATGCTGTCCGTGCAGTAAATATAGACTTTCATTCTTAGAAAGTGGGAGGCAAGATACTTAAACCTCCTCTATGTTCGGGAAGATCCATGGATACATCCCGGACCCTCAACAACTGTGCATCTGTCTCCACACGATTGCATTTAGAGGACTTTTATTTTTTTAAAATATATTTTATTGATTTTTTACAGAGAGGAAGAGAGAGAGATAGAAAATCAGAAACATCGATGAGAGAGAGACATCGATCAGCTGCCTCCTGCATACCCCACAGTGGAGATGTGCCCGCAAGCAAGGTACATGCCCCCGACCGGAATCGAACCTGGGACCTTTCAGTCCACAAGCTGACGCTCTATCCACTGAGCCAAACCGGTCTCGGCAAGACAGAGGACTTTTAGAATTTCATTCGCATGGTTCCTCCTTAAGTGGGCAGCTGCTTAGAGGACAGCATTGGGCTTGATCCACTGTGAGACTGACGAACATGGGAAGTTTCACTGCCAAGTCCAAGTCGCCGCAAGCCATTCTTCTGGCTGGAATTGTGCCTGGGCCCCCCAAATGACCCTTTGACTCTGGTTGTACCACAGACTCCCACAGTCAGCAATAAGCGGTATCCCACAACCTCTAGGGCCTGGCTGGTGTGGCTCAGTGGTAGAGCATCGACCTATGAAGGAGGTCGTGGCTCCATTCCCTAGCCTGGCACATGCCTTTTGTGGGCTTGATCCCCAATAGGGGAGCATTCAGGAGTCAACCAATCACTGATTCTCTCTCATCGTTGATGTTTCTATGTCTCTCTCGCTCTCCTTTCCTCTCTGAGATCAATAAAAAATATATTAAAACACACACACACACACACACACACACACACACACACACACACAAAACAAATAAAAAACAACCTCTAGGTGTACGGGTCTGCGTAAAATTTTAATGGTGGTCTCGACTTCAGATAGCAGGGCCCCGAAGCTTCTAGAGGGTCGGGATGTGCCCCGTGCTACTCAGGAAACGTGCGATGGAGCGGAGAGTCCAGCCGGCTCTTTGCAACTCCCCGTTTTCTATTAAACTCTCCGACCCGCTTGCCAAAACACTCCGGCTCCAGGCGAGTGTGCCCTGGGGAACGGGTCTGGTCTAATGAAAGTTCTGGGGCTTTGGAATCAGACACAATTGGATACTTAATAACCAGTAGCTATTTCTTGTGGGGGTGGGGGGAGAAAAGGCATGTGAAACGTTGTTTGGGGAATGTTTTTCTCTTTTCTAAATTGGTAGGAAATGTTTGGGATGATGTATATAAAGCGCATAGGGCGCCATAGGTAGATGGGATGCATTCCGAAAAGTGAGATACTTTTAACTTCTCTCTTGCCCACGGCTGCAGATCAGGAAGCTGAGGTCTGTGACTCACGAATGCTGGGTCCCATGTCCCGATGGGGCGCCTCCAGGGGACACTTGAGCCCCCTGCCTCTGCCTGACCATGTGACACAGCCGCGTTGGGGCAGTGATAGACAGCAAGGCCAATGTGACTCAGAGAGGAGGAAAGAGGAGGCTTCGGTGGGAGAGTCACACACACGGAGAGAGGCCGAGCGGTGGCTGAGGTCACAGGGCGCATTTCACCGTGCATGACACCCCGGCTGACACCCTAGCCCCCAGGGCCATCCGGTGCGCAATTAGAAAAAAGGGCTGAAATTGCTTCCATGTTGCTTTTTTATTCCCCTCTCCTTCTAAAGAGATCTGCGCTGACAGCGTTGGCCTGTGAGTGTACGTATGTGTGTATAGGCCAGTGGTTCTCAACCTTCCTAAGGCCGCGACCCTTTAAGACAGCTCTTCCTCTCCCCAACCATAAAATTATTTCTGTTGCTCCTTCATAGCTGTCATTTTGCTACTGTTATGAACTGTAATGTAAATATCTGATAGGCAGGATGTATTTTCATTGTTACAAATTGAACATAATGAAAGCATAGGGATTAATCATAAAAATAATATGTAATTATATATTGTGAAATATTTCTAATGACAAATGAAATTTTGTCTTGAATCGTGGTATAGCATGGGTAACAGTCTTCATATAACAACAGTAAATTACATTGCTACATTTTGCTACACCGAGGAGCGGTGTGTTGGTTCCTAAGACCATGGGAAATAGGTGTTTTCCAATAGTCTTAGGCGACCCCTGTGAAAGGGTCGTCCGACCCCCAAAGGGGTCGCGACCCACAGGTTGAGAACCGCTGGTATAGGCTCATCTTTGCTTGTGTACCTGTCTGTGCGTACCTATGCATGTTTTTGGAGGCATCTGTGTATATTTATGTGTATGTAGATGTGTGTATGTGTGGTGTTGTGTGTGTGTTGCATGCCACGTGTGTGCAGGCTCTTGTGTTGAAGTTGGTACCCTCATTCAGACGTTACTTCATTATGATTTTGTCGGATGTCTCCCTCTTTCTCACCTTTCTGTTTCTCCAGTTCACCCTGTGTCGCCCCAAAAAGGCCATCCCTCTGTGCGTGCCTTCATAGACTCTCATTTGTTAGACACCTGGTTAGGGACACACATTTTGTTCACAGCATTTTCATCCCACTTCTTGTATTTATTTTTTACATTTTATTTATTTATTTTTTGTTGTTAATCCTCACCCGAGGATGATTTTCCATTGATTTGTAGGGAGAGTGAAAGAGAGAGGGAAAGACGGAGAGAAACATCAATATGAGAAAAACACATCCATTGGTTGCTTCCTGCATGAGCCCTGACCAGTGGGGCCTGGGCCGGGGTGGAGCCTGCAGCCTAGGTATGTGCCCTTGACCAGAATCGAACCTGGGACCCTTTGATCCACAGGCCAGTGCTCTATCCACTGAGCAAAACTGGCTAGGCCCCCTTCTTTTAAAAACAACTCTTCTTCCTCAAAGATCCAGGCTGGCATCATCTCCATCTTCTCCATCATTTCCATCACCACCTCCAGCCATCTCTTCCAGACAGAGGGACTTCTCCCTGGGTTCTCTAGGTTTTTTTTCCTTTAAGAGATTTTATTTATTTGTTACAGAGAGGAAGGAAGAGGGACAGAGAGTTAGAAAGAAGGATGGAAGAGAAACATTCATCAGCTGCCTTTTGCACACCTCCCACTGGGATGTGCCCGCAACCAAGGTACATGCCCTTGACCGGAATCGAACCTGGGACCCTTCAGTCCGCAGGCCAATGCTCTATCCACTGAGCCAAACCAGTTAGGGCGGTTCTCTAGTATTTTGTAAAGAACTCTATTGCAGAAGCTGCTAACATGTGCCGCAATGAGGCATCTTCACGGTTGTCTCTCCACAACACACACTGCGGGGTCCTTTAAGACAGGGACTGTGTCATGAATTCCTGGTTTGGCAGGCTGCACAATGTTACCTGGCATATTATAGTTTTTAATAAAAGAAAAGCATGACTAAATAACTGGATAAAGGATGAAGCATTAAGTGTAACATTTCTATATACAGAATTCTATACAGTGGTACCTGGAGATACGAGTGCCCTAACATATGAGATTTTTGAGATACGAGCCGTAGCAATAGTTGAGATACGAGTAATCACGTGATCGGCCAGCTGCACACGACCCATCAGTTTACTGTGACTCGAGTGTTTCATAGTTTCCCACGCCTCAAGGTTATGGAATGAATTAAACTTGTATCTCGAGGTACCACTGTATTTAGGTAGTCAATTGTGGTAGATTAAACAATCGGGCCCAGTTCTTTACCCATCCTTATTATGGGCAGAAGTTTGGGCGTGTTTTGTGCGTTGGCCACGTGGGTGGAAAAAAAGAGGTACCTGCTCCAAGTCTACCATTACTTCTGGGAACCTGCTCCTGCTGTCCCGACAGCCTGGACTGCACTGCGGAGACATGGAGCAGATGTTCATTGATTGACCCCAGACCTGCAGTGAGAAGGGTAATACCCAGAAAAGCTCATCCTAGAGCCACAGAGGCCACCCCGCTGACCTGGTGACCCGGGGTGATCAAAAAAAATTATGCTAGTAAGCCACTGAGTTTTGGGGTGACTTGTTATACAGCATAATAATGATAGTAGCTAACTGATACTTCAAGCTCCTTTAGCTTTTGTGAGGAGTAACTCAGATGATACATGTCGCGTGTATAGCACAGGTCCTAGAACATGGTAAGCTAAGATATTAGGTATCACTATTATTACTGTTCCAGCGTTCCTAGATAAGGCATTTCAGAGAAGAACAATTGGCAGAAAGGACAAGCGAAAATCGATCAAATTCAATGAAGCTGTCACAGTTGAGTTTGGCGGCGGCTCCGATGTTTGCTGAAACTTTTGGTGGAATGTGAAGGGGGATGACGTGCTTTGAATAGGAAGGCCTCAGAGGAGTCACGCTTAGCAGAGAAAGCCAAGTTGGCCAACTGTCCTCTAGCACACAGGCTTACGTAACTGTCCTTGTCCGCGGCGACATGACCTGCTGGCTCTCCTATGGCATATTCATCTTGCACATCACTTTGTCTGACAAGCCCTCTCATTAACCATTCCTCGGAGCCGATCTGTACACAGAAACGGACAGCTAATTCCCAGGAAGTGCCAAAGAGCATGGTTTTCAGGGCCAAGCTAAGAATAGTCTTTGCGGATGGCTCCCACATTCCTATCTCCCAGCCCTCCTGATCCCCAGGCTCAGATGCCTGACTGCTGCTAGACATCCTCCCAGGCCCTCCCAGGCTCGTGTCACCCTCGGAATGTCATCTATTCATGTCATCTCTGCCCCAAATGTGGCTCCAACTCTTCCCCATCTCAGCGGATCCAGTTTAGTCAACCAGAACCTGGTGGCATCCAGGAAGCATCTCTCACTCTTCCTTCCTCACTCCCTTTCCCTGGCTCTCCAAGTTCTCATTATGTATCAAGTCTTTTCACCACACTCCACCATCCTTACATCCCAGGTTTGATTCCGGCCAAGGACATGTACCTTGGTTGCGGGCACATCCCAGTGGGAGGTGTTTCTTATTATGTATCAAATCTTTTCACCACACTCCGCTTCATCTCTTTCCTGCTTATAGTCAAAACCTCTATGGATGTCTTCCTACCTCAGCCTCTCCTCTATCATTTCTCTGTTCTCCAAGGTAAGCTCTTTCCTCTGTCTGTAGCTGTGTGTATTTTTGTGTCCGCCTCATGCCCCCATTGGAATGTAAGTTCCTTGCCTTTAGGAGTCATGTCTAGGATGTTCTTCATTCTCAAGAAATGTTTGGAGGATCTAATCAGAGTAGTAAGTTAATTCTGATTAGGTAGGTTAATTTTTAAACAAGACAACTAGAGAAATATCTGTACAGTGGTACCTCGAGATACGAGTTTAATTCGTTCCGTAACCTTGAGGCATGGGAAACTATGAGACGCTGGAGTCGCAGTAAACTGATGGGTCTTGTGCAGCCGGCCGATCTGCACAATTACTCCTATCTCAAATACTGCTCGTATTTCAAAGCAAAAACCACTCACTCGATGGCTCGTATCTCAAAAATCTCGTATGTTAGGGCACTCGTATCTCGAGGTACCACTGTATATCTCTGCTCCCATTTACTAACGTAGAACTATGTTGGGTAGGAAAGACAAAAAATTGAATTCATGATAAATAGTCTATAAGGATCAGTGGGACTATTTTATCCTCTTTTTCTGATGTATCTTGTGAGGCTTGGAGCTAGAGAGAGAGGCCCGCAGTCATCTGAGTGTTAGTGCCTACCTTACTCTACCACACGTGGGCACCTTTTCAGCTGCTTTAGAATTCAGTGATATCATGGGTAATGCAAGGATGAGTATAAGAGTACCGTGGTACCTCGAGATATGAGTGCCCTAACATACAAGATTTTTGAGATACAAGCGATATTTGCTTTGAAATATGAGCAACATTTGAGATAGGAGTCATCGTTTGGATCAGCCGGCTGCACATGACCCACCAGTTTACCTCGACCCGAGCGTCTCATAGTTTCCCACGCCTCAAGGTTACGGAACGAATTAAACTCGTATCTCGAGGTACCACTGTACTTGTCTTTAAGCCTATTGTGAGGAATGAATTAAATAAAACCTCAGACAAGCTCATATCGCTCTCGATGCCTCTCTTTGGAGGATGCCAAAATCCATTCGACAGAGAAGAGAATCCATGCGGAACAGTTTGGCAATTTGCCCAAATTCGTGCTGAAATTAGGTTGAGGATCCAGTCTTTTCTGAGTCTAAAGTCAAGAACTGTCTACCTTCCTGATATTTCTCCTTCCTAGAGATAGGGTGGTAGGTAGGAAAGATCTCTAGGAATTTTCCTATTCTTTCTCATGATCTTCCTTTTCTGTGGACCCCTTTATCCATGCCTTTTTCTATCTGAGGAAAAGCTTGTCCTTTTTGAAGAACCAGCGGACATGTTACTTCCACTCTCGTATTGACTAAATTAGCGGGGCTACATCTGGGCTCCAGTTCGGACCCTGATACCACCTGTTATTGTCTATTTTCAGTCCCAAGATGTCAGTAACCCTTCCCAGGCCAGGGGTTGCCAGTGACGCATTTTGTCGGTCAGAAATGGAATCACCATTGACCCCAACGAGTTATTGCAAAAGATTAATACAGTGGTACCTCGAGATACGAGTTTAATTCGTTCCGTCACCTTGAGGTGTGGGAAACTGTGAGACGCTCAAGTGGCGGTAAACTGGTGGGTCGTGTGCAGCTGGCCGATCCTCGCAATGACTCCTATCTCAGCTGTTGCTCATATTTCAAAGCAAAAATCGCTCTCTTGACGGCTCATATCTCCAAAATCTCGTATGTTAGGGCACTCATATCTCGAGGTACCGCTGTATTGCAAAGACAAAACACTCCTTTCATGCATTCCGCCGCACCGCATTCCTCAGAGAGGATGTCAGAGATTACAGTGAGGATGCAGGGGGCTGCAGAGACCTCCCCGCTCCTGGAAGAGACCTGCATCCGCTCTGAGGCTGGAGGGAGCAGACCAGGCTCTCAGACACATGAGAAGGCTGGCTGCGCTGAGGAAGAGAATGGCGGGGTCACGAATACCTTTCAGGTGGCCGGTGCCTTTCTTTCTCCCAGAAACAGGATGTCATGTTGATGGCGTGGCTTTGGGAGGATTAGCTGGGCAGGCCGAACACACAAAAAATCCTCTTACGTCTCATCCCCTCTGAGGCCCGTGTTTTCTCCTTCCTGACAGCCCGGCTGTGACCTCCTTCTTGCCACCTGTCTGCTCTCTCACCCGGAGCCTGCAACAAAGCTGGCCAAATGGAGGGCTCAGCAAAGGAGTCTGGCTTTTCACCTCCCAGGTGTGAGGAAGAAAGGGCTGGTGTGTGTGTGTGGGCTCTTAGCACATGACACAAAGGGGGGACAAACTGCCAAGGGCCACGGGGCATCTCAGACACTGCCCCCCCCCCCATGGCGGGTTTCTGGGTCACTGAGGGGCAGAGAGACTTGAACAGAGGCAGCTGGTCATCATTTTAGTTCCCAGTGGAAACCGAGAAGGTGCAGACACAATAAGCTGTCCCAACCGGCCCGCTAGGTGGATTAGTCACGCCTGAACTTGACAGAGAAGCCCGCGCTCGGGGTCAAAGGATAAACTGATTGGCGGGACCTTTGGAACGACTGACTTTTAGCGAAGCTATTAGTGCCAATTAGAATGACACCAGAGGAGAGAGGCTGGCGAGCGAGGGGCCCTCGGAGCACGTCAGCAGGAGGGGCTTGACGGCTGAGACGCGGGGAGAGATGGGTGATTAGGAAGCATAATTTGCTCAATTACTTGCGATTTGGCAGAAGTTGGTTTTTAGGACTGTTTTCATAACCCAAAAACGGGGGCCTCCGAAGCCTTTGAAAGGAGGGCGAGGCGCTGAGAGTGAAGGAATTTCAGTGCGGGGCAGACTTTAAGAACATAAGAGCTGCCATGCTGGATTGGGATCACCGGGCCCAGCTGCCACTGTGACTCTGACGAGGGAGAGGTGTGTGCGGGCAGTGTGGAGCTGTCAAACCCAGAGGTGAGGCGGTACCTGGAGATTCCTGAGCAGTCAGTCTGACAAGGACTGGCATGAAAGCTTGGCCTGGAGCTCTCAGCGTATTTGTCTTTCCTGTAAATGAGGAGGAGGAGGAGGAGGAGGAGGAGGAGGAGGAGGAGGAGGAGGAGGAGGAGATGGAGGAGGAGGAGGAGGACATGGAAGAGGAGGAGAAGGAGGAGGAGAAGATGGAGGAGGAGAAGGAGATGGAAGAGGAGGAGGAGGAGGAGATGGAGGAGATGGAGGAGGAAGAGGAGGAGGAGGGGGTCTGTCAAGGACTGGCATGAAAGCTTGGCCAGAAGCTCTCAGCGTGTTTGTCTTTCCTGTCTCGTGGAGTGAAAGGGTGGTGTGTTGACCGCATGGCTGCTTAGCTATGTGAGCTCAGGCAAGAGGCTTAAACTCTTAGAATCTCAATGTCCACATATTACATAGCCTATAGAATAAAAGGCTAATATGCAAATCAACCGAACAGCAGAACAACTTGTCGCTATGATGTGCACTGACCACCAGGGGGCAGACACTCAACACAGGAGCTGCCCCCTGCTGGTCAGTGCGCTCCCACAGGGGGAGTACCACTCAGCCACAAGCCCTGAGCTGGGCTCATGGCTGGCGAGGGCAGCAGAGGTGGCTGGAGCCTTTCCTATCTCTGTGGCAGCTCTAAGGATGTCTGACTGATAGTCTAATCCTCGGTCAGACATCCCCCAAGGGTCCCAGACTGAGAGAGGGCACAGGATGGGCTAAGGAACACCCCTCTCTCCAGTGCATGAATTTTGTGCACAGGGCTTCTAGTTAGTTTTATAATAACTATCTTCAAAGAATCATTTTGAGCATTAAGAGAAAAAACAATAAAAGATAGCTAATACTAAGATAGCACTAACTACTTACCATGTGTCCCATAAATGCGTGAATGAAACACCATGTATGTAAACTCATGAGCATGGTTTTCATGAGCTTCACTGCACAGAGGACGATATTCTTTGTGTTGTGTTGGACTTAACTTCGGCACAGAGCTTGGAGCTTGGAGCTTGGTGGCTGTGGGCCTGCCCTCACACCTTTGTGTCTCAAGATCTACTTAAACCCCAGGGTAGGGAGTATCAGTGAATGAGCTGTTGCTTCCTTCAGTTTAATTGTTTCAGATATCCACTCGTTCACTCTGCCAGAAGATTGGCCACCGCTTTGAGACTGGGACAGAGATGGTTGCAGGAGTATTATCCAAAGTATGAAAAAAAAAAGATTAGAAATAGCTGGGCTCCAACAGAATTTATAATCAGGTTCTTCAAGGTTTAGCATTCACAGGTCTTGAATCACATTAACCAATGTTTCTATCTTAAATTAAGATCATTGACTCCACTAGACAGAATATTGCCTTTTTCAAAGGTAACTGAAATGATACATCAGCGTTTGCTTCAGTCTCTCTTTGTTCTTTTAAAAAAATATATTTTCGTTTCCTTCAGAATAAGATGGGGCCTAAAACATATTCAAAGGAGTCTGTAAACATTGACATAGCTGTTGGCTCTACCTTTTCAAAGTGTGTAGACAAAAGTACAGTGGTACCTCGAGATATGAGTGCCCTAACATAAGAGATTTTTGAGATGCGAGCGATTTTTGCTTTAAAATATGAGCAACAGTTGAGATAGGAGTAATCTCATGGATCGGCCGGTTGCACACAACCCACCAGTGTACGCGACTCGAGCATCTCATAGTTTCCCACGCCTCAAGGTGACGGAACGAATTAAACTCGTATCTCGAGGTACCACTGTATATGCATTTTACTCCCCGTGATCATTTGTTCCTAAAATTGCTTGCTTTTTCTCAGGCCAGAAAGAACGCTCTTTAGCGACAACAAGCAATGGTTTCAGCACTAGGGACATTCCGAGCTGGACAACTCTTTGTTGTGGGGAGCGGCCCTGGGCATCGCCGGGCGTTTAGGAGAATCACGGACCCCCCTCCGCTAGATGCCAGTAGCACCACCAACATTCCCAGCGGTAACAACCAGAACCATTTCCAGACATTGACAAATGGCTCCCCCGGGACGCACTCTCTGTTACCGAGAGCGAGTGGTTTACATTTATATCAGGGGTCAGCAAACTTTCTTCTGTAAGTCCATATAGTAAACGTTTTAGATTTTCAGAGCCACATGGTTTCTATCACTGGTACGCAGCTCTCCTTGTTGTGCAACAGCAGCTGTAGACAATGTATAAACACGTGAGCATGTGCTTCAGGAAAGCGAGTCATCCGGCACAGGTTGGTGAGCCGGGCTGGTGTGGCTCAGTGGTTGAGGGTCTGAATCAGGAAGTCATTCCCGGTCAGGGTACGTGCTCAGGTTGTGGGCTCAGTCCCCAGAAGTGGGAGGCATGTTGGAGGCAGTCCATCAATTATTCTCTCTTATGCTATATTTTTCTATATCTCCCTCTTTCTTCCTCTCTGAAATCAATAATAATATATTTTCACTTAAAAAAAGGCAAAAAGATTGCCAAGACCGGTTTGGCTCAGTGGATAGAGAGTCGGCTTGCTGACTGAGAGGTCCCAGGTTCGATTCTGGTCGGGGGCACGTACCTTGCTTGCTGGCACATCTCCAGTGTGGGGTATACAGGAGGTGGCTGATAGATGTCTCTCTCTCATCATTGTTTCTGACTTTCTATCTCTCTCCCTTCCTCTCTGTAAAAAATCAATAAAATATATATATATATATATATATATATATATATATATATATATATATATTTTTTTTTTTTTTTTTAAAAAAAGAATAAGGGTATTTTAAAAGGCTCTGGGTCACTTATACATATCGGCCTTCAGGAATGTTCTATTGGCTGTTATTCCTATCAGAGAGGGAGATATTTTGCACCGAATCGCATGCTGGATGCTACGCTCCCGGCAGGCAGGCTGCAGAGCTTCCCTGTTGGCACGTCTGCCAGCGCACCCGGCACGATGCCTGCTGTCTGGCCTTTAGCGAAGCGTCCAGATGAAGAGCCGAGCACAGAATTCTCAGGCCCCGACATATATCATAACAAATGAGAAACCTATCCCCACATCTCTGAAAGGACTCTGGTGTGTAGTCACACACAGACTGACCCCTCCGGTTGGGGACGAGCAGGAAAAGCAATGCTCTCAGCACCCAAATTGCCGAAGTCAGCATGTCACAGGTTGAGTGGTGTGAAAAAAAAGAAAAAAAGGCAAAAATAAAATAAAATAAAGACCCAAGACTCACAGAGAGGAGTTACTGACATGAAAGGAAGACCAGCAGGGATCCTGTCCCCCCGCACAATCCCGGGACTTGTGTCCCTCCAGTGCGGGGAATGTCATTACCTTTAGGAAAATAGCATTTATGTGGATCGCTGAATTTCCTGTTTTTAATCCCTGCGAGCGAGCTGGCAACTGCAGAGCGAGCAGAAACCACAGTCGTGCTGCGGAGAGAGCCGGCCTGCCCAGGCCACCAGCCCTAAGGGAAGCGTCTCATAACCGGCTCTTTCTCCCCTCCTCCTGGCCCCGGGAGACTCCAACCAAGGTGGGGCCCGGGCTCTGCTGAAGGCCCGGGGATGGGACCTCTGTAGGCCAGGGTTGTGCACACCGGGAGCTACACCCCTTTTTTTCCAGAAAGAAAAGGGGAGAGGGAAGGCGTGGCTCCTGAGCGCTGTCTGCTGAGGCTCTGGCACGGTAAGGCCTCTACTCGCTTCCTCGGGACAGATGGATGGACTATGTTGCCCAAACCCCCAGGTCAGCAGGGTAAATGCGGACGTGTTTGCAAAACCTCAAAGTGCCCTGATGTGGAGGATCGCCCTCATGTTTTCTACATGATCTCCCTCATTGGGTACTTTTAAAAATATATGTATTTTATTAATTTTTTACAGAGAGGAAGGGAGAGGGATAGAGTTAGAAACATCGATGAGAGAGAGACATCGATCAGCCGCCTCCTGCATGCCCCCTATTGGGGATGTGCCTGCAACCAAGGTACATGCTCTTGAATCAAGGGAATCAAACCTGGGATCTTTCAGTCCACCAGTTTCGGCCATTGTGTACTTTTAAATGTTTCAGGTGGGAGTCCTTTGGCTAGGAAAGGAGCACAGTCTTCGAAGATCTTCGTCATTATTAACATGCAGTGTGACTAGCCACTGGCTGAGAGTTAGAAACATCGATGAGAGAGAGCCATCGATCAGCCGCCTCCTGCACGCCCCCTACTGGGGATGTGCCCACAACCAAGGTATGTGCCCTTGACTGGTATCAAACCTGGGACCTTTCAGTCCGAAAGCTGACGCTCTATCCACTGAGCCAAACCAGTTTCGGCAACTGCTCATTCTTTTGTCTCCATCACTGCTTCACATGCTATGTATTCTCTGTTACTGTGTGTCTGTCTTCCGCTGAACTTAACCTTTACAAGGATAGAGTGAGTGTGTGTGCTCCTGCTGTATATGCTGCTTGGCTATTGCTAAAACAGTTGACACACCTTTGAAGGCACTGCCCCATAGCTAAGCTTTTTATTTTTTTCTTTACCATGCTTTTCACTTTATTCTGGGTCCTCACTAGAAGCATTAATGTCCACATTTATATTAACTCACTCTTCAAGACAATCTAGACATTTTTTATCATGCTCCTTAAAATTCTTTCTTTTCTGCCCATTGCCCAATTCCAAACCTACTTCTACCTTTCCAGGTATCAAAGTCTGTATTAATTTTCTTTTTTTCTTTATTGATTAAGGTCTTACATATGTGTCCTTATCCCCATTTCCCCTTCCACCTCTCCCACTCATGCCCTCACCACCCTGGTGTCTGTGTCCATTGGTTAGGCTTACATGCATGCATACAGTCCTTTGGTTGATCTCTCCCCCTCACCTTCACTCTCCCCTACCTTCCCTTTGAGGTTTGATGGTCTGATTGATGCTTCTCTGTCTCTGGATCTATTATTGTTCATCAGCTTATGTGTTCATTATATTCCACAAATGAGTGAGATCGTGTGATGTTTATCTTTCTCTGACTGACCTATTTCACTTAGCACAATGCTCTCCAGCTCCATCCATGCTAAATCCTAGTGGAGACTGGCTTCGCGCTCTGACCTCAGGCTCAAACGATTTTTCTTTCTGGCCAAAGGGCTCACCCAACTAGCCTGCTGTGTACAATCGCAGCTTCTGTTTGCTTAAATGTCCTCCTGAACATTGGGGTATTATTTCCTCCATCTTTCGAAGGCATCTCCTGACCCGAGGTTTGGGGCATATGGTTGTAGACTCAGCCCGGATGTATTAGTCTGATCAGCTGCCATAAGAGAATACCCCCCAAAAGAGCGAATTAAACAACAGCAATGAATCCCTCCCAGGTCTGAAGGCTGGCAGTCTGATATCAAGGTGTCAGCAGTGCTGGTTTCTCCCGAGGCCTCTCTCTTGGGCTTGTAGATGGTCCTCTTTTCCCTGTGTCCTCATGTGGTCATCCCTTTATGTGTGTCTGTGCCCTAATCACCTCTCCTTATAAGGCTACCAGCCATATTGGAGTAAGACCCACCCTATTGACTTCATTTCAAATTAATCACCTCTTTCAGGAAACCATCTCCAAACACAGTCACATTCTGGGTGTTAGGACTTCAACGTAAGAATTTGAGGAGGACACAATCCGGTCCGTAACCCTCGGTGTGCAGAAACACCGAGCTTGGTGACCACCCAGAAGCAAGATGATGCCCACAAAATCATAGATGCTTTTAACTCAGACTTTGCCACATGCCCAGGATTTTCCATGCTTTATTCTTTGTTAGAGTGACACAGCCTAGAGAATGCTGTCTTACCGACCTGTTTTGTAGATCAGAAAGCCCAGCTCTTGCAGGTTGTTGTACGCAGATCCTGTAGCACACTCCAGGGGGCGCTCTTGCTCAAACCCATCACCAACCTCAGAGCCTGACTGATCTGAACTCATCTAGTAGAAGCCCCAGTAGTGATGAGAAAAGGCTGACATCAGGGACACTGTGTCTCCCAAGGCAGGCGGCCTCAGAACTCTGTCCTGAAAGGCCACTTAGCCAGGCCCGAGGAGGCCGAAGGACACGTGAACACTGCACGCCCTCCCAGGCCGAGACCAAGAGCCGGGCTTGAAAGCACACACCCAAGGCCATTGCCTCTGTGAGAGGCAGCCTGTCTCCCAGGAATGTGGCCGTGATAAACGAGAAATATGTATAAAGTGTGAGCCCTTGCCCCAAAGGGTGCCGGATAAATGCCGGGTATTATATTAGTGTTTATTTGGGCTACCCGAGTGCATTGGGCTGAACAAGAGTATTTCTTTCACTGACAACCGCGGTCATTGTGGTGAGGAGATTCATGTTACAACATATGAATGATGCCTCTGTGTACATGTGTGTGCCTGTGCGTGTGTGTGAGTGTGCGCGCACGCGTTAATATTTGGTGTGGCGTGGGAGGAGCGGGGTGGGGGGTTGGGGGGAGGCTGCATTCAGCCTGGAAAAGGAGCTGGGAATTTCAGGAACGTTTTGGTTACCCACAGTTCCCCTCTGACAGGCCTGCCCAAAGTATCCGACTTCTTCATGGAATCTCTCGTCGAGAGGGGAGCTCAGAGATGGCCTGATCCCGCTCTCTCGCTGCTTTCAAACGCCTCACTGTAACCGTCTGAAGATGTGGTTAAC
>PVJN01035990.1:0-21766 GCA_004026805.1 Lasiurus borealis | reverse complement strand
GGACTGATAATTCTCAGGGGGAAAGGGGTGAGGGGTGTACAGGGAGAGACTGGACAAAAATCATACACCTATGGATGAGATCAATGGGAGGGAGCTAAGGGCAGAGGGAGGGGTGGGAGCTGGGTGGAGGGGTGCTATGGAGGGGAAAAAAGAGAAGCAAATGTAATAATCTGAATAATAAAGATTTAATTTAAAAAAATAAAATAAAATAAAAGGGACCCTTATAGTCTGAGGACATGGAAAGGCTAAAGAAAGAGGCAGTCCACTCTAGATTGGCAGGCAGCTATTTGAATAAGCACTGGAAATGATACACAAAGCTTGTCTTGGGCAGTTGCAAGAAAAGTATATCTCTTCACCCACCTGCCATAGTCATATAAGCTTATACACTAGTAGAGGCCTTAAAGGATTGCAGTCACATACACAATCCAGGTGTTCTCAACAACACTCCGCTCTCTCAAGGCTACATCCTTGAAACAGTTCCTCATATGGGAAGGGTGGGGGAAATGTACATTCCAAGGACAGGGGGAGGGGGAGAAGCCTCTGATTGCCCAGGTCCAGCTCAGGGTTGAACTGAAGGTCATGTCCGCTCAATGACTTTCTTCAACAGAAGTATGCTGTTCCAACAACAAACAAAAACAAACAAACAAAAATGTGAGAAAGAGTGTGAGAGAATAGTCAGAAAATATGTTGAAAAATCTTGTAGACCGCTGAAACCGGTTTGGCCCAGTGGATGGAGCGTCAGCCTGCAGATTGAAAGGTCCCAGGTTCGATTCCGGGCAGGGGCATGTACCTTGGTGGTGGGCACATCCCCAGTAGCAGGTGTGCAGGAGGCAGCTGATCAATGTTTCTCTGTCATCAATGTTTATAACTCTCTATCTCTCTCCCTTCCTCACTGTAAAAAATCAATAAAATATATTTTCCAAAAAAAAAAAGAAAAGAAAGAAAGAAAAATCTTGTAGCCCATGCATAAAAGTAAGACTTTTGCGAAGGACGCTATCTTGGGGTTCTGAGGGGTCTGACTCAGGGGAAACAGCAAACAGATTTACGTTGTAGGAAGCTCACTCTAGCTGCAGTGGATTGCCAAAAACAAGCAAGGCCACAAACTCCTTCTGAACTGTGACTACACTCCTCAAACATCCTAAGTTAGCTACTTCTACAGAATAACCTGTAATTTAAATTTAAATTAACAGCTGATATCAACAGGATGAAATTTCCATTAATGATGATCAAATTCTGCCCTTCAATGCAAAAGGGAATTTATACAAATAGGAAACCTGATAATAGTTTGTGAAATAAAGATTTGAAAGATCTAGGAAATGTTGAATTTATTAGAAGCCCACAGTGGGTGATAGTTATTGAGGAAACTATTAAGAAACAATCAACTGGAGGTAAAAGAAAACATTACAAACAACTAACTATATGCCAACAGTTAGAAAATCTGGACGAAATGGATAAATCTCTAGAAACATACAATCTACCAAAACTGAATCCAGAAGAATCAGATAATCTGAACAGACAGATTACAACTAGTGAAACTGAAGCAGTAATCAAAAAACTCCCAACAAGCTAAAGTCCTGAACCAGATGGCTTCACAGGTGACTTTTACCAAACACTCGGAGGACAAGTAATACCTATCTTCCTCAAACTGGTACAAACACTCAAGAGGAGGGAAGACTTCCAAGCTCATGTTACAAAGCCAACATTATTCTAATGCAACAAAATGAAAAGACAGCCCACTGAATGGGAGAACATATTCGCCAATGATATATCTTCAAATTTATAAAGAACTTCTAAAATTCAACACCAAAAAAAAAACACAAAATTAGCCAGTTCAGAAAAGGGCCAAGAAGCCCAGCTGGCATGACTCAGTGGTTGAATGTTGACCTATGAATCACGAGATCACAGTTCGCTTCCCAGTCAGAGCATATGCCAGAGCTGAGTGTGTGATTCCCGGTGGGGAGCATGCAGGAGGCAGCTGATCTAGGATTCCCTCTCATATCAGTGTTTCTATCTCTCTCTTCCCTCTACCTTCCTCTCTGAAATCATTTATAAAAAAATTTTTTTAAAGAAACAAGAAATGGACAAAGGATCTGAATAGATACTTCTTCCAAAAAGAGAGTAGACATACAAAAACATGCTCAATGTCACTAATTATTCAAGAAATGCAAATTAAAACCACAGTGAGATATCACTTCACCATGTCAGACTGGTTATCATCAATAAATTCAATAAAAATAATGATACTTTAAAATAAATTTAAAAGAAGAATCACATTGCTGCTATATTCAAGGGTCAGTCTACCAAATAATGCAGCCCTTGCATATCTATTCAGAAAGATATAAAATTTCATTCACTTGAATTATAGCAGGAAGATTAAGGAGAGGTGGGGAAGATAAGAGATCAATCAAAGGACTTGTATCTATGCATATAAGCATAACCAATGAACATAGACATTGGGAGGTTGGGGTATGCCTGGGAGGAAGGGGGGCATTGGGGAGATATGTATACATGTAACATAACTTAAAAAAAAAAACAACTGTGCTACAAAAAAAAAATTTCATTCACTTGGGGGTCCAACTTAGACTTATCATCAAAGTGTTATTAAAAAGTACTGAAAGAACATCAATTGGAATGTTTAATATATATTTACAATTTGTCTTTGAATCTTTCTTCATTCCCGGTTGGGGGCAGGAGTAATGGAGAAGGTTGGGTGGTTGGAAAATCAGCTCTTTGTGGGTGTGTTTTGTACAGGGGCTAGGACCAAATGCCCCTCCCAGGTGATCTGGTATCTTCTGATATGTTTATATCCAGTCCCAGATCACATAAGCTTCCCTAACCACAGAAGTTGGGACAAAAGCCAGATGCATCCCACACATCCTTGTGGTCTTCCTGCCTTCTGGAAAACTCCAGGATCATATTGGAAAATCTGTGCCCAGTTTGGGGGCCAACTTGGACACGCTTTGGAGATGATTTATTATATGGCTCTGGTTGGACTCCCCATGATCCGTCTACTTTGGCCAAGTCTAGCTTTAGGGTTTCTGACTCACTTGAGATAACATGTATCAGGTGGGGACAGATGGGGAACCGGAATCAGACGGGTCTCATCCAACTCTTGTGGGAAACCAGGACAACGGATTATCCCACCTCTCTATTCAAAAGGTCCAAAACACGTGCTACACAGATGGGGTGTCGGGGTGAAGGAGTTGGATAAACAAGTGCTTTCCAGGATTTAATAAAAATAAGTTCCTTTTGCCGAGACCGGTTTGGCTCAGTGGAAGAAGCATCGGCCTGCAGACGGAAAGGTCCCAGGTTCGATTCCGGTTGGAGGCATGTACCTTGCTTGCGGGCACAACTCCAGTGGGGGCTTGCAGGAGGCGGCTGATCGATGTCTCTCTCATCTATGTTTCTGACTTTCTATCCCTCTCCCTTCCTCTCTGTAAAAAATCAATAAAATATATTTTTTTAAAAAAAGCTCAGTATCATCTAATATTAAAATGTTATAAAAATAAATAGATAAATAAATAAAGTGCTTTTAATTTCTGATGGGAGAAAGGCTGGGTTGATTTCACTGGCTCTCCTCTAAACTGCCATTTGCATGTTGAGATTGTAAAGCTGAGCATAAGCTATCCCTTCCTGGTGATTTGAAATCTGTTGATTAATTTCAAGTTGATGACCTTGATTGCCTACAATAATAGGACTTTCATTCATCTCACTCAGGCTGCCTCTAACTAGTTTTCAACAATAACTAAACAACCAGTAAGTAGTGGCTATTCAGTGGATAAAATCTTTTCCCCATTAATAAATACAAATTAACTGAAGCATATTAAAAGGCACCGGATCACAGTATCAAAATTAATAGATTTTCTCCAAAGACTCTCAGATTCCCCACTAATAAAAAAATAAATAAATGCGAACTACAAATACAAGCCACTAAGTAACTTTAAGATTTTCTAGTAGGCACATTAAAATATAAGAATAGTCCTAGCTGATGTGCTCAGTGGTTAGAGTGTCAGCCTGTAGACTGAAGGGTCAAAGGCACACCGATTGCCAACAGGGGCCGTGCAGGAGGCAGCCAATCAATGATTCTCTCTCATCATTGATGTTTCTATCTCTCTCTTCCTCTCTGAAATCAATAAAAATACATTAAAAACTAAATATGCAACACAGAATGTACAAATAATGACATATGTTATATGCTTTGTAAAAAACAAACGTAACCGGCAAGATCAATTTTTAAAATATTTTTTCTAACACAATATACCTCAAATGTTCTTTCACCATGTAATTAATATTCAAAGACAGATGAAATTTTTTACAGTCTCAGACATAAGCTACAAGAAGCTGAAGAGTGGCTTGGATCTCAAAGAAATGACAACATTTTGGAGGCAGGTGATCAGGACTCTGAGAAAAGCCTGCCCCAAGCTTTGCCATCACATGCCTCAGTTTCCCCCCTCTGTCAAAGGAAGACTAGAGCCATAGCTATCCTATATGACTTAGTGGGTTAAATTAGGGAATACAAGTAGAGCATCAGAATATCAGAATAGCTGAGACCGGTTTGGCTCAGTGGATAGAGCGTCGGCCTGGGGACTGAAAGGTCCCAGGTTCGATTCCGGTTGGGGGCATGTACCTTGGTTGCGGGCACAACTCCACTGTTGGGCATGCAGGAGTCGGCTGATCGATGTTTCTCTCTCATTGACGTTTCTGACTTTCTATCTCTCTCTCTCTCTTCCTCTCTGTAAAAAATCAATAAAATATATTTTTTTTAAAAAAAGAATATCAGAATAACCAACAAACCTCAGCAAGAGGATGCTGGTCAGAATTATCTTGAAGCCTGGTCAGTGTCGCCCAACGGTTGAGTTGTTGACCTATGAACCAGGAGGTCACAATTCGATTCCTAGTCAGGACACATTCCTGGGCTGTAGGCTCAATCCCCAGTGTGGGGCATGCAGGAGGGAGCTGATGCATGATCCTCTCTCATTGATGATGTTTCTCTCTCTCTCTCTCTCTCCCTCTCCCTTCCTCTCTGAAATCCATACAAATATTTTTTAAAAGAAAGAAATATCTTGAGAGCAAGGACTATTATTCATCACCATCAGCAACAGCACCTAGCACAGTCCTGGTACACAGAAGGTGGCCAGTTAACATCTGAAGATGTTCAGGGTAGTAGATACTATGATGTGCGGCCCAGATCCTTTCAGCAACAAAAAGGCATTTTTCCCAGTTTGCTGCCAGCAAACAGGGCCCAAGGAGAGAAGCTTCAATCAGGCCCTTTCCCCAGGGGTGTCCGCTTACCATGCAATGACCACGGGCAGCTCCCTCCTCCTCAGGGCAGACAGCTCTGAAAGGCCTCCAGCCCCCTCACTGCTGTGGATGTATCTGCGGGCATGCACTGTGGCTCACCTTCTCATACCTTAACTCTCACCTACCCCCTGCCCCGCCCTTCCATGGGTGTCAGCCCGAAAGCACTCCCTGTTCATGCAAAATCCAGCAGGGGATCAGACGCAACAAGACCTGTCCGTTGAAACTGGAGTGAAGACAATGAATAAATAATATTTACCGATGTTTTCCTCACCATTCCTATTAACCAGGACCACAGTAAGTGTTGCCTGAACACCCCGCCCCATGCATGGTCTCTCTGCCTCTTCCCACCAGGAGCCCGTTTTTTCTGAGACGCACAACAAAGCCACGACGGAGGAAATGAAAAGAGCTTCAAGCACCGAGGCTTTTTCTAAAATGCCTCTTTCTTCTTCAGGTTTAGCCCAGACCCGCACGTTACAGACCAGACGTACATGCCGAGTGAGCCCAAACCACCCAGCTCCCTCGCATTCTCGGACTTTCAAATTCTTAGATGTGCCCTTTACTTAAAAAAGTCAATGATTTCACCAAGAAAGTTTGATTAGTTTCTTTTACTTTCTGTAATGAAGTGCCATCCTTTTTACACTTGAAAGGATCTTTGTAATAATGCAACATTGATCTTTTGAATACAGATGAGCTAACCTAGATAATAGGATTTAGAATGTGAAAGGCCGGACTGTGGGGTTGATAGTTAAGGCTCCAGTGCCATCAAGAGGCGTTTCAGCGTACAACAGCTGTTTCCAGAGATTGCCTGCTGCCACGTTAATAAATGGAGAATCCTGCTTCCTCCCGCAAATGGTTTTTATTTTGTTCAACATCTTGAGAAAGAAGTCGAGAAACTGTGTCCCCAGATGTCAATCAAGAGAGAGAGGGATACGGGGGCAGGGAGGGAGGGGGTTAAAGGAAGATTGAGCTCTCAGATCTGTATTCTCTAGCCTGCAGCTTTAAGCCCCAAAGGTTGAGAACTGAAATTCAAATCTGATACCAGAAAGCAGGTCTCATAAACTTTAGAAATAAATGGGAGGTCATTTCATTATCGGGGAAGTTGGGGGGGTCTCGCCTTTCTCCCACTGAATGCTGGAAGATAGTCCTTTCAATATCTCCAGACAAAGAATTTTCTGAGACTCGCCTGGGAGGATGAGTGGTTTTTATTTGCATGAAGGTACACCCCTGGATGTCAAAAGTCCCATTTCCCTTATCCCAGGCCTAGAAGTGTAGCTGGGGCTTCTGCAGAGCTAAAAGCAAAGCCAGTGTCCAGAGTTCCCGCTCCGGGTTGCGGTCAGGTCCCATTCAGGAGCAGGCTGGCTGCAGCCCGTTAGTCCATGGTGTGGGGAGCTCGCCTGGCCCTGAGCCCTGTGGGCAAATTCAAGGAGTGCCAAGAGAGTTCGCCCTTTGCACCAAGAGTCTCGAAAGAGCCAAGAGAACGAATTCCTTTATTTAGGTGATTCAATATCTCCAATCTGCAGAAACCGGATTAGCTCAGTGGATAGAGCCTTGGCCTGTAAACTGAAAGGTCCCAGGTTCGATTCTGGTCAAGGGCATGTACTTTGGTTGCAGCACATCCCCAGTAGGGGGCGTGCAGGAGGCAGCTGATGGATGTTTTTCTTTCATCAGTGTTTCTAACTCTCTCTCTCCCTTCCTCTCTGTGAGAAATCAATAAAATATATTTTAAAATACATATATCTCTCTCAAATCTTCCTGCTGTTAAGGGCCATCCTGTTCTGGCCAATGACCTCTTCCTAGGTGTGACTGACAGACAAGTAACGTTCTGATGTCACCCCAACCTGACTGGGCATGTGTCTCTTCCCCCCGTGACCTGTGGAGAGTAGACCAGTGGCTCCCTGAGGAGGGGAGAGCTGTCGTTTCCTGGTGAAGCAGCTAAAGGACATGCTATAACATTTGGCCTTCCCTTTGCCCCTTCCCTGTTGCTGACAGAGAGGGTAACTGCACCAGGTCAGCTAGAGGCCGGGGATACGAGCATGAATGGAAGCACAGACAGCGGAAGGTGGAGAGTTTAGTTTTGGAAGATGAACCATACTCTTCAGGAAGCAATTCGAAAAGAGAGACAAGATGGCCCCTTAGCTGGCCCCGCCCTCCAGGACAGGCTGAGCAGAGACGTCCTGTCCGCAGCCTCCCACCCCGGGGTGGCCGGTGCCCCTCTCAGCTGGTGTCACACCTCCCCGGCAGGGAGACATGCCAGACGTAACGTTAGGACAGAATGAAGAACGATCACAGCAGGCCCAACACAGTGACAAGTACCGGGGGACCCACGCTATTATTCTCCACGCGGTGGCAAAACTGGGAAAACGGGAACCTCACCCCCTGGGTAACCTTTCCTCTTAGCACATCACCGCCATGCGGTTTGCACCCCCTGACCTTTCCCTCCCTAAAGGTGACACCGGGGACTCAGTTGTATTTCAGCTCCGGGTCCAGAAAAGCAGCAACACCAAGACGAGTGATGTCATGGCTGCCTCGGGACCAGCTACCTGGACTAACAACCCCCTGCCCTGGAGCCCACCAATCAGGGGAGACCATGAGCCTGGAAGAGCACACCTGGAGAGTGGATGAATATTCCATGAAGATGCTCCCCTGAAATCTCCCCGAAGATTTTCACCTGGAAGAGAGAGAGAAATCTGCTCAGGACCAAGGACCCTGTACGTGCTCTCCCTCCAAGGAGCAGGCCTGTATTATGACCTTTCTCTCCTTCCCCCACCCCCACAGGCAAGCATCCCCTAACTTCTCAGGGGCCCCATGAGACTTGCACCCAGAGGAGCAGCGGGCGGCAGCGGCTGGTCCCGGGTTTACTCCCCGAACCTGTCCCCACAGCCCCCTTTCCTCTGACCTTTCAGTGAGCCAACGCAGCCCAGCCAACACACATCAGCACACTATTCACCTCCTGGGTAACCTTGCCTGCTGCTGCTTTTGCGGCCTTCCTTGCTTCCCTGCCCTACGTACGTTGTGCTGCCATCATGGACCCAATACCCTTTGACTCGGTTCCCTGCAGCCCTTCCCTTTGAATATCTCCATCCCTCAACTCCTATTTCTTAAATACATTCCATCTTTCTTTCTTCCTTTCTTTCTTTCTTTCTTCCTTTCTTTCTTCCTTTCTTTGTTTTTTTAATATATTTTGTTGATTTTCCACAGAGAGGAAGGGAGAGGGATAGAGAGTTAGAAACGTCGATGAGAGAGAGACATCGATCAGCTGCCTCCTGCATGCCCCCTACTGGGGATGTGCCCACAACCAATGTACATGCCCTTGACCAGAATCGAACCTGGGACCTTTCAGTCCACAGGCCGATGCTCCTCTATCCACTGAGCCAAACTGGTTTCGGCAATTCCATTTTTCTTTATTCACCATCTGAGACGGCTATTTAGCCTGAGTTTAGCAGAAAGTGGCAGGGATTTAAAATCGGGCATTTCTATTTGCACATCAGCACAATATTCACCTCCTGGGTGACCCTGAGCCAGGTGTTGGATCGCACTCCATCCCCTTCCAGCAACAGGGAAACAAAGGAAGATGGCTTTGCCCAGCCTCCCCCAGCTAAAAGCACGTCAGGGTCAGCATTCAAGACCAGACGGACCTGCCTCCAGAACCTCCGGGCTTGCCCACGGTGTTACACCACCGGGAAGATCATTTCACCTTCTGCTCCTCAGGGGTGAGAAAGCCAGTCAGTCACCCACCCAAGCTCCAGGGGAGTCTGGTACCTCTGGGACACACTTCCCCAGCCATCGGCTTCCCTCGCAGGCACCTTCCATTGGATACAACGTTACCTAAGATCTGTGCTCTTGTGTGTGTGTTTTTTTGTTTGTTTTGTTTTTTAAATATATTTTATTGATTTTTCACAGAGAGGAAGGGAGAGGGATACAAAGTCAGAAACATCGATGAGAGAGAGACATCGATCAGCCGCCTCCTGCACGCCCCACACTGGAGATGTGCCCGCAAGCAAGGCACATGCCCTTGACTGGAATCGAACCCGGGACCTTCCAGTCCGCAGGCCGACGCTCTATCCACTGAGCCACACCGGTCTCGGCTGTGCTCTTGTTTTTTTAAGGTTTCACCTAACTCCACGTTTAGCCTACATATTTTCTTCCCAGACTCTGCTGTTACAGTTCCTTTATTTCAAGCTAACAGTTACACCCCAGGCAGTTACAGAGTTGACCACGGGTCAGGTGACAGAGGCCACACCCCGCCTTAGAGGTGTATTGGGTGGCTTCTGGCCTTTGAGCAGCCCTGTTTTATTTGTTTATTTTTAAATATATTTTATCAATTTTTTACAGAGAGGAAGGGAGAGGGATAGAAAGTTAGAAACATCGATGAGAGAGAGACATCGATCAGCCACCTCCTGCACACTCCCTACTGGGGATGTGCCCGCAACCAAGGTACGTGCCCTTGACCGGAGTCGAACCCGGGACCTTCCAATCCGCAGGCCGACGCTCTATCTATCCACTGAGCCAAACCGGTTTTGGCAAGAAGCCCTGGTTTAGCATCAGCCAGCAGTGACCTAAAGCCAGCACCTGTCCATTTCCAGCTCACTCCTGAGCCTGCAGGCAAGCAGGCCCGGGGTGTGCAGACCTGGCTCCCCGTGGGGGTGGGTGGTGGCAGAGAAGCGATTCTCCACCCAGCCGGGTCACCAGAGCCAGCCCTGCACCCGCAGGCGGCGCCCCTGGAGGTGAGCGCCCCGAGAAAGCCCGCCTGAGCCTGGGCTTTCACTTGTAAACAGCGGCTTTGAAAGAGCAGAGTTGCGAGTTGGTCTCTGAGAAAGCTCTTCCCTTGCTGTTTGCTTTGGGCGTTTTGCCATAAACCTGCAGAGCAAGACGGCGTTTCCTGCCGGTTCCTCTAACCCTCCACGCTCACTGCCTTCTGGGGCATGGGGTCCGGGCCCCGCCCCAAGGGCTGTCCTCATCCCCGCCCCCTCCCCTTCACCCTTCCTCCGCCAAGCCCGGTGGACAGTGGGTCTCCAAGTGGCAGGAGTGCCGGTTAGGAGGCTCCACCGAGCCGCCACGCAAACCCTCTGCCTCCAGGGCCCTGTGATAAAAAGGTCACCAGAACCGGGGTGGCCTGGCTCAGTGGCTGAATGTTCTAGAAACCAGGGAGCCCCATTTCAGTTCACCGTTAGGGCACATGCCTGGGTTCTGCTCCATCCCCAGAATGAGTCATGCAGGAGGCAGCCCACCAATGATTTGCTCTCATCATTGATGTTTCTCTCTCTCTCTCTCTCCTCTCTGAAATCAATAAAAATATATTTAGGAAAATGTAAAAAGTAAATAATAATAAACCGTCACCAGAATGAGGCCTAGCACCCAGGTCAGCCCACCTTCAAGGCGGAACCTCCCAGGTGCAAAATCAGGGGGTCAGAGGTCAGGGGTTCAAGAGGTTCTCTAAGGGCTTCAGGGGCAGTGGGGAGTCTGTATCCGGGCTCATGGCTCTTTAGACACGTGGCTCCCTCCCTGCATCTTTTTCTTTTCTACCTTGAAACACACACGGGCATTAAGTTCCCGTTTCCCTCTTTATTGTAACAAAAACTGGGCCAATGTCATTTTTTATTGATTTCAGAGAAGAAGGGAGAGGAGGAGAGAGAGAGAAACATCAATGATGAGAATGATTGATTAGCTGCCTCCTGCCCGCCCCCTACTGGGGATCAAGCAGGGCATGTGCCCAGACTGGGAATCTAACCGTGACCTCCTGGTTCATAAATCGACTCTCAGCAACTGAGCAATCCTGGTTGGGTGCAAATGTCATTTTAATAGGCTCTTTCTCCGTGTTGGGAAACCAAGGAAGAGACCCGCGTGGTGGTGACTACATGGAGGCACAAAAGCAGTGGCTACCGCGAGTTGTCACCTCTGGGCTATACATACCCAACTGTCCAGTGTTTCCAGGAAAGCGAGAAACCTGGGTCTTTTGTTGTTGTGGCTGCTGTTAATTCTCATCTGAGGAATTTTTTCCATTGCTTCTGAGAGTGTGGGAGAGAGGGAGGGGAAGAGAGAGAGAGAAAGAGAGAGAGAAACAACCATGTGAGAGAGACCCATCAACCGGTTGCCTCCTGCACACACCCAGATCGGGAGCAAACCCCGCAACCTTAGTATGTGCTTTTGACCGGGAATCGAACCCATGACCCTTCCCTATGCAGGCCACTTCTAACCACTGAGCAACACCAGACCAGGCAAAACCTGGATCTTTGTTTTTTTTTTAATATATTTTATTAATTTTTTTTACAGAGAGGAAGGGAGAGAGATAGAAAGTCAGAAACATCCATGAGAGAGAGACATCGATCAGCCGCCTCCTGCACGCCCCACACTGGAGTTGTGACCGCAACCAGGATACATGCCCCCGACCGGAATCAAACCTGGGACCTTTCAGTCTGCAGGCCGACACTCTATCCACTGAGCCAAACCGGTCTCGGCAAAACCTGGATCTTTAATAAGAACTCTGCATTTATGTGTTGGCAGCTAATTTTAAAAAATCTATTAAACGCCGGACGGGCCAATACAGCATGACAAACCAGATGTGCTCATAGGACAGGTGCTAGGACTGTCCACCCGTGTGCCCAAACCTCTGCATTACCCTACCTTTACGATTGGCTCTGAGTGAGGAACTCCCGCCTGTGCGGGGGCCTAGGAACTTAGGAGCCCCGGAAAGAGACACCTCGGGGTCCCTGTGATCGTGGGCTTTAAGGAAAGGCCACGCGGTTCCACCTTCAGAGGAAGCTGTGCCTGGAACCTGCTTACTTCATAGCAGAGAGAAAGATTAAATGCAAAATTCTCCTGATGGCAACAGCAGGGTTTAAGTCATCGCTAAGAGCGCGGAGGATTTGGAGGAAGGATGGGCTTATGTATTATCTTCGTGACATTTCCAATTAAATGCAAAACCAACAGAACACCCTCTGCCAGGGTCTGACGGCGGTAATGAGCACGCCACCCCAGCTTGTTAGCACACCCATCCCTCCAAACAGCAACACCGAGGATAAATCAGCTGCCTCTGCTCCCTTTATCAGCATAAACAAAGAGATAAAAAATACGCTATGAAATTTTAACTGTCTTCCGCCGTCCTACCTGCGAATGCGAAACTCCCCTGCGCTTCAATAAAGGACAAAATACATCCAATGAAGTCTAACAAATGTGCCATCTGTTCAGGAAAGTGGGAGGCAGGCCATCTTTTACGCGGGCCGCCACTGCCCCCCTGTGCTCAAAAGGCAGAATGCAGCTGTTTTCTAAAGACGCCTGAAAGGCTATCGCTGAAAAATGTCCTAAATGTAAGTCATGCCAAGACCGGTTTGGCTCAGTGGATGGAGCGTCGGCTTGCAGACTGAAGGGTCCCAGGTTCGATTCCGGTCGGGGGCATGTACCTTGCTTGCGGGCACGTCTCCACTGTGGGGCGTGCAGGAGGCGGCTGATCGATGTCTCTCTCTCATTGATGTTTCTGACTTTCTATCTCTCTCTTTTCCTCTGTAAAAAATCAATAAAATATATTTAAAAATATATATATATAAGTCATGTATAACTCAGGGCCAGATATGAAGAAACTTTCATTTTAATAAACACCAAGATCACTTATCATAAAGCCTCCATCGAATCAGACCCTGGACTTGGAGATTCATTCCATGCTGGGCTTTCTTATGTAAAAGGGAAGAAACAAAGAGGAGAACATGTGATCAGGAAGCAGCTGGATGGCAAGGACACACAACTCTAGACCTAATGATGGCATCAGTCACTTCCCTGCCACCGTGCCCGTACCTGGCTCCCTCCTCACTGCCTTCCTGCATGGGTGGAGAGAGAGGTCTTTTCCTTTCCACTCTCTTTTTACTGGCTCCACACCATTAATACCACCACCTCTGGCGACGCCATTCAAGTTCATGGTGGCAAGATAAGCCCACTGGCCTCTGAGAGGTGGCAGGAATTGGTGCCCAGACAGGAAGTAAAAAGGAAAACTTTTTAAATTTTAAATCAATAAAAAAAAATTAGCTGAAACCGGTTTGGCTGAGTAGATAGAGTATCGACTGAAAGGTTCCAGGTTCAATTCCAGTCAAGGGCATGTACCTTGGTTGCGGGCACATCCCCAGCAGGGGGCATGCAGGAGGCAGATGATCGATGTCTCTCTCTCATCGATGTTCCTAACTCTCTATCGTTCTCCCTTCCTCTCTGTAAAAAATCAATAAAATATATTATTTTTAAAAATTTACAAAAGAAGAGAGATTCTAGATTATATCTAAAATTTAATATCTTTGTTTTCTTCTCTCTTCCACCAACTATAGGGTGTCTCAGTCAGTCATGTAACAGATATTTTTGTTTGGTTGGTTGGTTGTTTTTTATTGATTTTTAGAGAGAGGAAGAAAGAGGGATAAAAAGATAGAAACGTCTAGGAGAGAAAAACATCATTGATTGGTTTCCCCCTGCACACCTTCTTCTGGGGAACAAGCCTGAAACCCAGGCCTGTGCCCTGACCAGGAACCAAACCGGTGACTTCTTGGGTTGATGCTCAACCACTGAGCCACACCAGCCGGGGAACAGATAGTTTAAATAGAATATCCAATAAACATAACCAAGGTGCCAGGCACTCTCTGGATAGAAAACCCTCTGAGCCAGCTTTCTGACTGCAGAACGGGATAATGTCTTTATGTAACCCTACCATCACCCTGCACAGGGATCAGATACACGGCTTTCTTCCCCTGAGCATCAAAGCCCCCCAGTGCTGGTCAAAGCCTGCAGGCTTTTCTCAGAATGTTCTAGACTGGTTTTAGGTACAAGCATTAGAGTTCAATTTCATGAATGCGATGGTTTAGATTATCAGCTGATCATGAGTAAGTGACCCAGCTTTTGATTGCCTGGCTGCTCCCACCTGGCTATAGAGGGGGGGTGGAGGGAGAGGTCAAGCCCCTCCCCAGGGGAGTGTGACGTAGCTGCCAGGTCCCAGCGGCCAGCCATGGTGGGGGTTGCGTGGCCAGCCACTCTGGTCCTAACCAAGCACTTCTGAGGGCTGCCGGCTGCTGTGACAAATGCCCGGCCCCAGCCCCCACCCCTGCCCCATACCTGCCCTGTGACCCTTACCCCCAGCGAAGAGCAAGGGACAAAATATTTGTTTATTCATATCAGGCATGTCGCTGTTCTCTGTGAGAGCCCACTCAAAGAGGGAAAGAATTCCTCACTGAGTTATTCCACTTTAGCAGACCTACAACTATTAATCTTTAATCAGACCTACAACTAGGATGGCTTACTAAGGATTCACATTGGAAAGACAGATGGCAGTTTAAGAAAATGGGCTTTGGCATCAGAAACACCCAAGCTCGTTCTAGCCAGTTTGGCTCGGGGGATAGAGCATCAGGCTGGGGACTGAAGGGTTCTGAGTTTGATTCCAGTCAAAGGCACATGCCAGGGTTGCAGGCTCGATCCCCAGTGAGGGGCGTTCAGGAAACAGCTTATCAGCGATTCTTATCATTGATATTTGTATCTCTCCCTCTCCCTTTCTCTCTGAAATAAATAAAAGTATATTAAAAGAGAAAGAAAGGAAGAAAGGAAGGGAGGGAGGGAAGGAGGGAGGGAGGGAGGGAGGGAGGAAGGAAAGAAAGAAAGAAAGAAAGAAAGAAAGAAAGAAAGAAAGAAAGAAAGAAAGAAAGAAAGAAAGAAAGAAAGAAAAGAAAGAGAAAGAAAAGAAAGACCAAATTCAACCCTCACCTCTGCCACTTACTGGCTGTGTGACCACAGCAGGTGAATCCACCTGAGTTCATGTCCCAATCTGTGACACAGGATCATGGGTCGGTGTGTGAACGCAGCCACGCCAGGACAGATCTTAGCAGAGGCCCTGGCGGAGCACACATGCAGGCTGAGGAGTGACAGGAAGGCTGGCGTTGTGAGGCAGAATGTGGAGGCCGGTGCGTTTCAGCGTGGGGTGAGCAGAAGCCTCTGCAGGTGACTTAGATTTACTGACTCTGAGGGCTGCAAACCCTCCAACTTCAAGATCAAGGGCAGGGCTGGGAGGTCAGCCAGCCTGGCCCACACGACCCGCGGCCGTTGGTGAAGCGTTTCCTGCCTCCCCTGTCACCTGGCCGGGACCGCTATTGATCATTTTCCTCCCCTTCCGAGCGCTGACCAGGGCGACCCGCGAAATGATGGCTCCTGAAGGTTTGCGTGACATTTCTCTGGCCGCGGCTGCGGTCTTTCTGCCTCGGGGTGACCGGCCCGGCCCTGCCCTGAGTGTTTCAAACGTGGTCCCCCACCGCTGCGGAAAGCGGGCCCGCAACCTCCTTTGTCTCCTCGCTGTCAAGCGCTGGGCAGGCGGGTTAAGGTTCCCGTCCCTAGACTCCCTTCAGCCCGGTAACCGTCCTCTGCTTTGTATTCCAGGCTCTTTTACAGTCCGATTCCCCGACAGGAAGCCTGGCCCTTGATCCCTCATTATTTTTCCAGGGAGTTTCAGTCCCAGCTGCTTTGTGGAAATCCGCTATTTCTTTCAACCCCTCGGCCGTGACTTTGGAGTGTGTGTGTGTATGTGTGTGTGTGTGTGTGTGTGTGTGTGTGTGTGTGTTCGCCAAACATATAGAGTCCCCTTTGACCTTCCCTGTCCACTTAATCTCAGCCTCAGCCCCTTATGCATATATATATATATATATATATACATATATATATACATATATATGTATATATATATATATATATATATATATGTGTGTGTGTGTGTGTGTGTGTGTGTGTGTGTTCTTCTAAGTTTCTTTTAATTCACGTGGAAATATTGCCTACCGCTTTTCTTTTAATTTTTATTTGTTTTTTACAGACAGGAAGGGAGAGGGATAGAGAGTTAGAAACATCAATGAGAGAAAGACATCGATCATCTGCCTCTCTGCACGCCCCCTACTGGAGATGTGCCCACAACCAAGATACATGCCTTGACCGGAATCGAACCTGGGACCTTTCAGTCTGCAGGCCGACGCTCTATCCACTGAGCCACACCGGTTTCGGCGGCTTTTCTTTATATAATGGGGTTCTATGGTACAACAGCACCTGGTTTACACTTCGGGCAGATTTATCAAGGTATTTCTGCATAATGTTGCATAAATATAAAATGTCATTGGTGAGGGGAGCACGGGGAGTGACTGCTAATGTATATGGGATTTCTTTTGGGGGTGACAAGAATACCCTAATACTAGATTTGGATATTACACAACTTTGTGAATATACTGAAAATCATTAAATGCACACTTCAAATGGGTAAATTGCATAGTATGTAAATAGCGCTTTTTTTTTTTTGCAAAAAAAACAGACATATCATGTTTAAGGTAATTGGATTTGTCTGTCTTCCCACCAGATGTGCAGTGCTCTAAATTTGTCTCAAGTATATTGATCTTCTGAGGAACTCTAATTGCACTGAATTCTGGTTATATGCATTTATTTATGAAGCACCCGCTCTGTGAAAACATCCCACTGTTAGGGGATTTCGTGATAAGTTAGACAAGGTCTCGCACTGAATGAGCTTAATTTAGTGGGCAGACATGGATGAGACTAAAAAATTGAGTTTCCCAGACGTTTCCAATTTGTCCTTTTCCCTCGAATGCCACAACCCTCATCCCCAAATTTTCATTTTAAAAGACAAGGTAATAAACACAAATATCCATCCAGTCGCTGCTAGGCAATTCTTTACCCTGCTGGTCGCTCCATAAACAGAAAGGTTCTACCCAGAACTTAGAATAATTTGGGGGGAAGAAAAGAAATTCTGAGAACGCATTTAAGTTTAATTTTCCCCCCGAAAACAAATGGCGCCCAACTCAACTTTGACCCTTTAGGAACTCAGACAGACTCTCATTGGGCCCACGTAAGGTATTTTCCTACCTCAGACATCCTAACAAGATTCTTTTTCTTGGTGTACATTTCACTCAAGGTCAAGTTATCAATCCTATGCTCCATTTACAACGGGGAGAAGCCCAGAGGCCCAGGCTAATTTGTTAATGACATTTTCTTTAAATAAGCTCTCTTCATAAGCCCATAATACACTCGACAGGAAAAGGAATGAGGCAAACGCCTCTGACAACACTGAGGGTTGCTAGAGAACCAACTCATTGCTCTGAAATTTGATCATTTAAAAAAATAATAAGGCCTGCATGTCTACTAATATATTTCAAAGCAATGAAAATGCCCTTCAAGGAGGAAAGTCCTTCTGTCTAAAACAATTCCAGCTAAGAAAATTGTATAGTATGTAAATATCTCTTTTTTTTTGCAAAAAAACAGACATACAGTGGTACCTCAAGATATGAGTTTAATTCGTTATGTAACCTTGAGGCGTGGGAAACTATGAGACGCTCGAGTCAAGATAAACTGGTGGGTTGTGTGCAGCCGGCCAATCCGAGTGATTACTCCTATCTCAAATGTTGCTCATATTTCAAAGCAAAAATCACTCGCTCGAAGGCTCATATCTCAAAAATCTCCTATGTTAGGGCACTCGTATCTCAAGGTACCAATGTATCATGTTTAAGGAATATTAGATTTGTCTGTCTTAGAAATTAGAGAAGAAATTAGAGAATTTTAAATCCTCATTTCACACCCTTTAATGAAATCACCAAATCTGGCCTTGGTCGCTGTGTGAGCCTCCTGGGACCGCTGGGACAACGCACCACGAACTGGGTGACTTAGAATAACAGAAAGGTTCTCTCACAGTTCTGAGGCTGAGGGTGCACATGGGTTGTGTGTCTGCTGAGGTTTCGGAGAGGAGAGCATCCTGACAATGGTGATAGGCAGTCAATCCAGAGTTCAGACACGTGTGTAGCTTTCTTGGGGATTAACACTAAAGGTAAAGCAAAAGGTGGCCTCTACTTAGCCTTCAGAAGAAGCTTGTGGGGAGAGAGCCAAGATGGCAGCATGGGTGAACACCTCAACTGATGCCTCACACAACAATTTCAAAACTACAACCGGCAGACAGAACGGACATCATCCAGAACCCCAGGAAAGCTGGCTGAGTGGAAATTCTACAGTTAGAAGGAAAGAGAAAAGCACACTGAGAGCTGCTGAAGACAGAAGTATAGAGGCGCACAGGTAGAGAAGGCAGCAACTGAGTATGCTGATGGCTTTCTCAATCAGGAGGGAGACAAAAGCTCCCAATGGGTCTGAACTCCATTTCTGGGTGACACTCTGGGACCCAGACCCATTCAGGGAGAAAGTGGACTGTCTGGTAGTGGGCGAAACTCGAGGGTGGTTTTCTCTCAGAGGTGCTTGCAGCAGTTACCATGGGACACTGAGACCCAGGGCCTCTTAGGGCAGGCTGACAGGAAGCCAAGGCTGTCTGCTCCACCCTGAGATTCCACCCCATTCCAGCTGAGCACAGAGGCTTTTGCAAGTCTTGTCTCATAAGGGTGTCTCCGGCATAAAAGTTCTCCCAGTGTAGACACAGCTGGTCTTCACAGCCAATTGGCCGGGGGGTCAATTCCTCCCAGTGATAACAACAACAATCAAGGCTTAACTACAAGAAGACTGTGCACATAGTCCACAAAGGGGTGCACCAAGAGTGTCCACCTCAGGTAACTGGGAAGGCTGAGCCACTGAGCCCTATAAAATACCGAACACACAGAGCTACTCTACCAACTCAGGGAAGCAGCCAAAATGCAGAGACAAAGAAACAGGTTACAAATGAAAGAAACAGAGGAAAGCAAATGATTGGATAAGGAGTTCAAAACCACGGTTATAAGGTTTTTCAAGAATTTCCTAGAAAAGGCTAATAAATTTAGCAAGACCCTGGAGGATATGAAAAAGGACCAACTACAAATTAAGCATACACTGACTGAAATTAAAAAATAATATACGGAGACCCAACAGCAGACTAGAGGATCACAAGAATCAAGTCAAAGATTTGAAATACAAAGAATCAAAAAACACCCAACTGGAAAAGCAAAAAGAAAAAAGTATCCAAACATATGAAGATCGTGTAAGGAGCCTCTGGGACAACTTCAAGTGTACCAACATCAGAATTGTGGGGGTGCCAGAAGAAGAAAGCAAGATACTGAAAACCTATTTGAAGAAATAATGACAGAAAACTTCCCCCACCTGGTGAAATAGACTTATAAGTCCAGGAAGCGCACAGAACTCCAAAGAAAAGGACTCCAAAGGGGACCACACCAAGACACATCATAATAATAAAAATGCCAAGGGCAAAAGACACAGAGAGAATCTTAAAAGCAGCAAGAAGAAAGCTGGTGGGAGGGTAAGGGACCCAAACTGTTGGGCCCCATGCATATCCAGATTGCAAGGTGTCAGCAAGCTCCTGATCAGGGACCACGGAGCCTGAGTCAACATGGGTTGTCAATCTGAGGCTCTGTCATCACGTCAGAAAGGTCCCATTTCAAGTGACCATTCCCCTCCTCACCCATTTCGGTGAGAGAGCCTGGAAGGTTTTCCATGCTTGGGAAGACCTCTTCCAGAAAGTTCCCACACCAAGTCCCTCAGAATCCATCCATTATTGATGGACTACTATAAATTAGGTCCCCTTCCAAATTCCTGTGTCTATGCTCTAACCCAAAATGCGACTCTCTCTGAAAACAAGACCTTTACGAAGATAACTGAGGCCAAAAGGTTATATGAGGTCATCCAGGATGGGGCCCTCATCCAATAGGACCGGTGCCCTTATAAGCAGAGGAAAAGAAACCAAGTGCTCTCTTTGCAAACGCAGAGAAAAGGCCATGTCAGAACACAGCCAGGGCCGAGACCGGTTTGGCTCAGTGGGTAGCGCGTCGGCCTGCGGACTGAGAGGTCCTAGGTTCGATTCCGGTCGGGGGCATGTACCTTGCTTGCGGGCACGTCTCCAGTGTGGGGCGTGCAGGAGGTGGCAGATCAATGTCTCTCTCTCATCGGTGTTTCTGACTTTCTATCCCTCTCCCTTCCTCTCTGTAAAAAATCAATAAAATATATTTGAAAAAAAAAAAAAACAGCCAGGAAGCTTGGTCTGCCAGCCAGGAAGAGAGCTCTCACCAGAAACCCACCCTAACAGCCCCTTGACCTGGCACTGCCAGTCTCCAGAACAGTGAGGAAACGGTTGTCTGTGGTTTAAGCCACCGCGGCCCTGATCACTTATTACGGCAGCTCAAACCAACTACCACGCCACCCTTTCTTTTTTAAACCTCAAAAATGTCACCAGGCCACGGCTAACGAAATACATTCTAGGACAGTCAGACCCACCAAGTTGTGAACTTGCTCTTCCGGATTCCTTTTCCACACAGACAGAGCTAACAGGCCATTTCCCTCCACTATAGAATATTCATCACACTCGCCGGTTCCCTTTATGTGACTCTGCTCTGTCTGAGGCACTGCTTATATAGGAATCCAAATAACTTCCCCTGATTACCCAATAAACGTGTGATGAAAATATGCGGGAGCCACCTGGGTCTGCCCACGCCAATCCTCGAGATCATCATTGTTCTCTGGCAGCCTGCGCAGGTTTGAATGGCAGAGAAAATGATCGGAAAATTCTCTCCGATGTTTGATTCTGATGCTTAGAAACGGAAAAGGGGATCGTGGAGATTTTATCTTTGACGCTAACAGGAAAGACTTTCCACTGGAAAGCAGAACGCTTTCATGCTTCCACGCTCTCTAAAATGACCAGAAAGTCGCTGTAAAAAAAATAATAAAATAAAATAAAAAATGACTTCTGAAAAAGGGTCAGGTTTATATGGACCTCGTGGGAGCTGGGTTTTGGTTAACGAGAAGCTCATCTATGAAGAGACATCTGGAAATTCAACGAGGGACCATAACACCCATCTCTTTCTTCATCTGCTGCCTGACTCGGGAGTCCGTGTGGGGACCCGTCCCTTTCCCATGAGACACGAAACTCCAGCTCCTGCCACAGCACACATTGGGGGGCTGGTGCCGCCCCACGGACAGGCTGGTGCTGGCTTCTTGTACTGATGTGCCTGACCCCCAAAATAGGCCATACATAGCGTCTGTTCAGCTTGTGCCTGACCCCCAAAATAGGCCATACAGAGCGTCTGTTCAGCTTGTGCCTGACCCCCGAAATAGGCCATACATAGCGTCTGTTCAGCTTGGAAAGAGAAACCAGACCCCAACCTGTCAGTGCCCACCTGAGTCCTTCATGGATGGGCCATGGGTGGCAGATCGGGGCCCTGACCGCAGAGCCGGCCAAGGGCTCCAATGCACGTCTACCTCGAGGAGGAGGAGGACGGCTCCTACCCTCCCCCCCCTCCACAGCCCGCAGACCCCATGGCTGGTCCACCGGGGCCCCCGGCCTCCAGGACTCTGACGACAAGGAGGAGGAGCCGACCCTCCGGGGTCCCCGTGTAGAGGAAGATGGAGGAGCTCGGCACCCAGAGAGGGACGCTGGTGCAGGTGCAGGTGCAGGTGCAGGTGCAGGTGCAGGTGAAGGTGAAGGTGAAGGTGACGGTGAAGGTGAAGGTGCAGGTGCAGGTGAAGGTGGTGAAGGTGACGGTGAAGG